>OY757546.1:25656313-25661763 GCA_963584105.1 Alviniconcha strummeri | reverse complement strand
ATCAGCACAGAAAATTGACCCTGGACTGAGAAGGAAAATCTCCCGTCGCTCATGCAGGGATTCGAATCCGCGACCTTTTCGATCACGAGTCCGGCGCTCTAAAAAAGGCTTTGCATGAAGTGACATGGTGCACGGTTGTATGATGTACACAGAACTTGCGCCTAGGCGGCAGCATTTTCACGTGGCACCAGCTATGCCAGCGCCGTAAGTACACCATTTCGGTGGATATTCAAAAACGCGCTATAAAAAGCTAGTCACTCATGTAGAATCACATGCGATCACTGTGAGTCTGCTTGAGAGTGGAGAAGAGCGCTATCTAAGAAATCATCATCAATCAATCAAAAAACCACTGAGCTAAACTCCCCTCACCCCCCCCCCCCACACCCACACCCCCTATTTCTGCGTCCGCGGTACCCAATCACCGAGAAGATGAAGACTGAGGACCCAGAAGGATGAAGATGCTCGGGCGATTTCAGTACAGTGTATCCGTATGTACGCCAGGCGTACTCAACGACCTACCACGTACTTTGCACGCATCGTTTTTTGAGTGTCCCATCGACCACAGCCGAACAATAATGAGTAACGTGCAAAGGGCACGGATTAGAAATGACTTGTGGCTTATTGAGCCTTTTGTCGGAAGGGCAATAAACTAAAATGAAGCACTCGTATGACCCGAGCAAGAAAACAGTCGTCAGCGATTGGATCCGTGAAGGTTTACAACCCGGCTGTTTATTAGAGCACTAAGCCTTTGAAGGCAGCCATCAGCGGAACAGTGTATGAACACTGCGGCATGGAGATAACGAGTCATTAATATCGGACCTCCACAATGCACAAGCGTAAAATCTCCGTCCAGAGACCGAAATCGAAGCCGAGGAAGCCAGTGTGCAACAGCTGCTCTGATCGTAACGCTCTGCTGGAGGTTTCAGTCTACTTGCCTAAGGAGCAGCGCGAGCTTTCAGCGTGCGGTACCTCCTGCGCTATCGCGGATCTGTACGCACCGCGCGCTGACCTTTCTGCCACTAAAGTATGGCTAGCGCACTTCGCCAAAATCATCAGACCCGATTTGCGGTTGTAGGGGGATCTCGGACGCGTTGTGTTTCGAAAAAGAAAATGGGATCCAACTGAAAATAGTCGCCTTCGTAGTTGGTCCGTCGAAACCCCTTCTTTCTTTTGGCTTTATTCAGCAAGCTGAGTGCATGACCAAAGAAAAGAAAAGAAAAGAAGAGAGAGAGAGAGAGAGAGAGAGAGAGGAGAGAGAGAGAGAGAGAAGAGAGAGAGGAGAGAGAGAGAGAGAACAAACAAATAAACAAAACAACAACAACAACAATAACACACTACACACACACACACACACACCACACACACACACACACACACACACACACACACACAAAGGGACCATAAGACCAATACATTGTATAATATACTATGTCCACACACACACACACACACACACACACACACACACAGCACACACACACACACACACACACACACACACACACACACACACACACACACACACACACACACACACCTCTTCCCACCCCCAAATCTCTTTCACAAGGTTACAACACTCTGTATGCCATATCACCAGGGTCACAGCACTGTTTCTGTTGTGTCCAGGCCACAGTCTGTGTCCGTCGTGTTTGGGTCATACTGCTGTGTCTGACTTGCCTGGGTCAACCGCTTGTGCCAGTCGTCTTTAGGTCATAGTACTGTGTCTGTCTTGTCTGGGTCACATCTTGTGTCAGTCGTGTTTAAGTCATAGTATTGTGTCTGACTTGTCTGGGTCACATCTTGTGTCAGTCGTGTTTAGGTCATAGTACTGTGTCTAACTTGTCTGGGTCACCGCTTGTGTCTGTGGTGTTTAGGTCTTAGTACTGTGTCTGACTTGTCTGGGTCACCGCTTGTGTCTGTGGTGTTTTAGGTTATAGTACTGTGTCTGACTTGTCTGGGTCACCGCTTGTGTCTGTGGTGTTTAGGTCAAAGTATTGTTTCCCACGTCTTGGTCACAGTATTACGTGCCATGTCCAGGTCGCGGTCCTAACTGCTTTGTGTAGGTTACAGTAATGTCTTTCTTGTCTAGGAGACACAGACCTGTCTGGGACGTGCAGAGCGCAGTGCTTGTCATGTCTAGGTCAATGCACAGTACTGTCGTTCATGTCTAGGTTACAGTGATGTTCATGTCTATGTCACAGTAATGTCGTTTATGTCTAGGTCAAAATACATAGTATCTGCCGTGTGTAACTCACAGTCCTTCCTGCCTGTCATGTCCAGGTCACAGTGATTTCTTTCGTGTCGCACGCACGCACGGATTACGCAGAGAGAGAGAGAGAGATGAGAGAGAGAGAGAGAGAGAGAGAAGAGAGAGAGAGAGAGAGAGAGAGAGAGAATCTACTTCGATTCTCCTTTCTCACTTAAAAGGTGTGGTCTGTGGATACTGTCTTTGTGACTTTGTCCCTCACAATTATAAAACATTAAAATGGCCCTCATCACCGCCCACCTTAATGCAGAAGTCATTCTGGTGGGTGACAGTGTAGCGATAGGTATATAATCTCCCTCTTCCCCCCACCTCCATACCCCTCCCCCCCTTCTCCCCGTCTCTAATAAGCCTTATGGTTTCTGTGGACGTTAGGCACGACGTTTACTTACTTACTTACGTAGAATCACATGCGAGCGCAGTGAGTCTGCTCGAGAGTGGAGAACAGCGCTGTGTGAAAGCGATCAACAACAACAAACATCAGGAGGCAAGTTTTTGGGTAGCATCAACAAATAAAGGGAGTTAATTAGCGCTCGGAGGATGTGACACGAATAGCACAACAAAGACCTGAGCCAAACATTGCGAAAGATTCAAAAGAACACCTGATTTACTGGGACACAAACACGCAATCTAAACAATTTCGGGGCAATCCCCTTTTGTCAAGCTACAAAACGGTTAAAAACGATGAAAAAATTAGACGAAAAGCGAAATAACTGATCTATGTTGTTTTCTGTCCAGTGTTTGGAAGACCTGAGCCGCCAACGGAAACTTTTACCTGGCATGTGAGTAAATACTAAGGTACATCAATTCCACCTGACTGTACCTCTTCTAAAACACACTCCAGTGCTCGCTTTCTGTCACCCTTCCTCCAAACTCTGCCGTAACTGATTACGTATGCCACTGAAGGGGCATTGATCCTTATCGCCGCGCAGCTGTCCATAGACGCTCTGTCAACGCCCTCAGAAAGGTTTGGGTACTAATGGTGCTGTGGAAGAAACATGGCGTCCAAGCACGCACATAAATATGAGGCGCGCCCGCGCCGAGTAAAACCATTAGTTCCTGTCTCGGTTCAAAACGATTTTGTTTTTATTATTTGCGCTAGCGTCAAGCAATGTGGGCTGTTATGAAAGAAACTGTCCATGTAATTGGAATTGTCTGTTACAAACTAACTGCCGTTTTGAGCAGCGAGAAAAACACCTGTATGTTACCTAGCTGAAGAGAGGTATTAGCGTGTATGTGACGGTGGTTTGTGGCAGCCGTACACTGGTGCTGCACGTGATCCCAATGTCCCAGTTTGGCAAAGTGTGAACAGAAGATAGCGTTTTGAGCGTTAACTTTTGGGAACGTACGAGTTAATTATTGTATTTATCTCTGTCTGTCTGTCTGTCTGTCTGTCTTTGTGCGTGTGTGTGTGTGTGTGTGCGCGCGCGCACGCGCGTGTGTTTCAGTGTGTGAGTGTGTGTGTGTGTGTGTGAGTGCGTGCGTGTGTTCGTGGTTGTGTCGTGTGTGTGTGTGTGTGTGTGTGTGTGTGATGTGTGTGTGTGTGTGTGTGGTGTGCGTGTGCGTGCGTGCTCCGCGCGCTCGCTCGCGTATGTGATCTGAGGAACTGGGCTTTAATACCGTGAATAGCCTGCTGCTTTCCGCCCCCGCTATGCATCTCTACCTTCGAGTCTGACCTGCCACGCCAGATATAACGTGTTGTTGTTTCACAGTCCGGATTTCTCGTGCCTATGACACAATATTCTTGGACCTGCCACGCCAGATATAACGTGTTGTTGTTTCACAGTCCGGATTTCTCGTGCCTATGACACAATATTCTTGAGGCAAATTCGCCCAAATGCCAGCGCAAGCAAAAGCGCCCGTTGTGTATTTGTGACTGGGTGCCAAACCAGCAAAACCCCGCAAAAGTACACGGGGTCGTTGCTGACAGCACCCCACCACGGCTACTACACCACCACCACCCCATTCCTTCTTCCTCCTTCCTTTCCACCTTCCCCCACCCCCACCCCCCACCGCACCTCCTCCCCCGGGCAGCGCACTCCCCTGAACCGCACTCCAGGGCGACGTCATATCAGTGTCTGCTGTTGTGGTTGCCGGTGGGGGCGGGCTGGGGGGCCCGTGACGGTAACGGTGGGGCGGGTGGGCCAGTGACGTTGGTGGTGGGGCGGGGGGCGGGAGGGGGTGGGTGGGGGGTGGGTGGGCCCGTGAACCCACCCTTGGGGTGGGTGGCCCGTGAACCCACCCTTGATGGTGGTGGGGTGGGCCCGCCCCGTGAAGGTGGTGGTGGGGCGGGGCGGGTGGGGGGGTGGGCCAGGCTGGGTCCGTGCGGGTGGGGGGGTGGGCCAGGCTGGGTCCGTGCGGGTGGGCCCGTGGGGGCGGGTGGGCCCGTGCAGATAGGCCCGTGAAGGTGGTGGTGGGGCGGATCCACCCGCCGTGAAGGTGGTGGTGGGGCGGGTCCACCCGCCCGTGAAGGTGGTGGTGGGGCGGGTCCACCCGCTGTGAAGGTGGTGGTGGGGCGGGTCCACCCGCTGTGAAGGTGGTGGTGGGGCGGGCCCTGGGCGGGCCCGGGCCCGTGAATGTGGTGGTGGGGCCGGGTTCCCGCCTCGTGAATGTGGTGGTGGACCCGTGGCGGGTGGGCCCGTGACGGTGGGATGTCGGTGGGGTGGGCCCGGGGCGGGTGGGCCCGGGTGGGCCCGTGACAGTGGTGGTGGTGGTAGTGGCTGGACCCGTGACGGTGGTAGTGGTGGTGGGCCCGTGACGGTGGGATGACGGTGGGGTGGGCCCGGGTGGGCCCGTGACTGTGGTGGTGGTGGCTGGGCCCGTGACGCTGGGGCGGCTGGGCCCGTGACGGTGGTGGTGGTGGGGCGGGTGGGCCCGTGACGGTGGTGGTGGGGCGGGTGGGCCCGTGACGGTGGTGGTGGGGCGGGTGGGCCCGTGACGGTGGTGGTGGTGGCTGGGCCCGTTACGGTGGTGGTGGTGGTGGGCCCGTGACGGTGGTGGTGGTGGGCCCGTGACGGTGGGATGACGGTGGGGTGGGTCCGGGGCGGGCGGGCCCGGGTGGGACCGTGACGGTGGTGGTGGCGGCTGGGCCCGTGACGGTGGTGGTGGTGGTGGGCCCGTGACGGTGGGATGACGGTGGGGTGGTTCCGGGGCGGGTGGGCCCGTGACGGTGGTGGTGGTGGCTGGG
>OY757546.1:25643813-25651313 GCA_963584105.1 Alviniconcha strummeri | reverse complement strand
GTGACACACTCTGACTGTTGGCCGTTGAAGTGATATAGTCTGACCTCTAGACTTTGGAGTTGAACATTCTGGATGCTAGATTTTAAAGTGATACCTACGCTCTGACGGCTCAGAGTATGTCACTTTTCAGGTGATCATCCTCATATGCTGGCTGAATCGAAACGAAGGCCTTCTGCTTACCAGCCTAACGTCTTACCGCTAGGCCAAACCGGCTCACACGTTGCAGGTCGCTTACGTCTCGGACCATTGAAAGTGTTGAGGAGCTTGACTGACAGCGCCTGTGGGTATAAAGCCGGTTACATGACACCATCGACGGTTGGGAGGAGAGCCGGGTAGAAAGAGACAGCGCTCAACGATCTGCCTTCAAAGGGCGAGAACCGGGGGTCACCATGAGTCAGACCAACAACCTCAACCTGTTTCAAAGGCAACCGGGGGGGGGGGGGGGGGGGGACTTGACTGAACTTGAGTGATGGTGAAAATGGTGAAAAGCATGTGAGATACTTGTTCTTCTGTCCCAGCAGGCGGACAAGCCGTCAGTAGATAGTTTGAAGAAGAGGGCTAGGGGGACGTTCTCGTTGTCAGTAGAATGAGCTGCCACAATTATCATTTTTGTATCACGTGTTTGTGGACAAGCTTACTTTTGTCGAGACAAACACGTGTTTTGTCGCGACTAACACGTGTTTGTCGCGACAAACATTATACTTGTGGCATCTACCGTCAAACATAATTTTGTCGCGAAACAAGTTTTGTAGCAGCAGGCGTACTTTTGTCACCACGAAAGACGTGTTTGTCGCGACAAAATTTATACTTGTGGCAGCTCACGCCAGACATAATTTTGTCGCAACAGGCATACTTTTGTCGCGACAAAAGACGTGTTTGTCGCAACAGGCATACTTTTGTCGCGACAAAAGACGTGTTTGTCGCAACAGGCATACTTTTGTCGCGACAAAAGACGTGTTTGTCGCAACAGGCATACTTTTGTCGCGACAAAAGACGTGTTTGTCGCAACAGGCATACTTTTGTCGCGACAAAAGACGTGTTTGTCGCAACAGGCATACTTTTGTCGCGACAAAAGACGTGTTTGTCGCAACAGGCATACTTTTGTCGCGACAAAAGACGTGTTTGTCGCAACAGGCATACTTTTGTCGCGACAAAAGACGTGTTTGTCGCAACAGGCATACTTTTGTCGCGACAAAAGACGTGTTTGTCGCAACAGGCATGATACTTGTGGCAGCTTCCGCCAATGATACCTCGTGGCTACCTTGGCAAACAACAGTGCATTTTCTTCTTCACTAGATCCCCGTGGTCGTGTACAGTGAATTCCGAAATTACAGTCCCTAACTCTTGTGAGTACCTAGAGCCAAAGAGACGGTTAAAATAATATCTGCCAGATCTGAGATTCCGTCACTTAAATCTAGAGTCAGATTATAGCTTTGTGTGTTTCCACTGCCCTACCGCCCTGAATTCTACCTTATCGGTTCATTTCATTTTTTCCGAATTCTCGCCAAATGTGATATATTAAAGCGTCCCTGTGTCCTTGAGTATGACGGGTGTAGAAAAGAGAGTCTACTCTGTTCAGAATCGAGACCTACCAAGATTTCCGTTTAAAGTCTGTGAAACAGGAGAAAAATCTTTCCTTAATTCATTTTTTCTGCACACACACACACACACACACACACACACACACACACACACACACACACACACACACACACACACACACACACACACAGGTTCCTAACTGAACAGTTGAAAGGTTTGCGCTTGCCACCTATGTCTGCACTATCTCTGCCAACCGAACTAAGGCGGGAGATAGAGGCAACGGGTAGACATGGGACACTAGAGTGCCTACCCTACAGAACTCAAATCTTTCAATGGGGCATGGGACATAGACTAACTACCCTACAGAACTCCACACAGATCTTTCAATGGGCATGAGACACTAGAGTGCCTATCCTACAGAACTCCAGACAGATCTTATAATGGGGCATGAGACACTAGAGTGACTACCCTACAGAACTCCACACAGATCTTTCAATGGGGCATGAGACACTAGAGTGCCTATCCTACAGAACTCCAGACAGATCTTATAATGGGGCATGAGACACTAGAGTGACTACCCTACAGAACTCCACACAGATCTTTCAATGGGGCATGGGACATAGAGTGACTACACTACAGAACTCAGATCTTTCAATGGGCATGAGACACTAGATCTTTCAGTGGGGCATGGGACACTAGAGTGCCTACCCTACAGAACTCCAGACATATCTTTCAATGGGACATGGGACACTACCGTATAATTATAACAACGTCAGGCCAACCATTGCGCTGCCAGTTGCACCTGGCCCATGACCACACGTTCCCATTCACGTATCAATGGCCGTGATCCGTTCGCTTCTCGCCTGAGAACAAGCAGGCATAGTTAGACGGACACCAACAAATCCTATAATTTCCGCAAACGATCGCGGCCCCGGGCGACACGCTGGGCTATATCCGATAGAAGGGTAGAAAAGCAATTGGTCAAATCCCATCTGCCCCATAACGTCCCTTCCGGCGCGGCTTTTCCCAATGGCCAGAAAGCGGTTCGCTAAACATCCCCGACAGATGAGGCGTCACGCCGACGTCCGTGGAATCACGTTAGGGAGGATTCCTCGCACTAGCAGCTGGTGATCCGAGCAGGTGAAGGGATCAAAACCTCGTTTAGCGGCCTACCCCCGCGGGGCCGCCCGCCCCTGGGCCCCTGACGCGGCTAATCCCTTTCCCCGGTGGCTACGACAGAGAGTCAGCCGCCGGTGGCAGCGATTTCAAGCGGTAATCAAATCTAGCGCAGCACCGGTGGTCGGGCGCGGGGATTAACTTGATGGACGCTAATGGCGCACCCTCGCCGGTGTCGGTGAAACGTGAACCCCCCTTGACACTTTGGATCGTTTTAGCGATGCGTCAGGCTAATCTCGGAGTTTTATCTCGTTGGGTGACTGCGGTAAAAAAGCCGCTATCATGAGACGTGTTTGACGACCAAATTAGGAGAATGGCTGGGGACGGAGACGCGATTTGACGTCCCGGCCTGACAACGCCCACTTCCTGTCTGTCTGCTGTGACCGGTCGTTTTCCTCGGAGCCCTTCCACAACCACAGCGTACCATTACACAGAACAGCGTCATAGAGGTCTCGGCTTTTTGTATTGTTCGACTACTGCTGCTGCTGTTGCTGCTACTACTACTACTACTGCTGCTGCTGCTACTACTACTACTACTACTACTACTACTACTACTACTGCTGCTGCTGCTGTTGCTGCTACTACTACTACTACTGCTGCTGCTGCTACTACTACTACTACTACTACTACTACTACTACTACTACTACTACTACTACTGCTGCTGCTGCTGTTGCTGCTGCTACTACTACTACTGCTGCTGCTGCTACTACTACTACTACTACTACTACTACTGCTGCTGCTGCTGCTACTATTACTGCTACTAGGATACTACTACTGCTACTACTGCTGCTGCTGCTGCTGCTGCTGCTGCTGCTGGTGCTATTGATTGATTGATGATCGCTTATACAGCGCTATTCTCCGCTCTCTTGAGCAGACTCACTGCGCTCACATGTGGTGCTACATGAGTGACTAGCTTTTTATAGCGCGTTTTTGAATATCCACCGAAGTGGTGTACTTACAGCGCTGGCATGGCTGGTGCCACATGAAACTACTATTACTACTGTAACTTTTATAGATGGCTAATAGTAATGTCATGTCTAGTTGTTAATGCACTGTATGAATGGAACGTCACCAAGACAAATTCCTGTCTACATTCAACTGTCAGTGGCGAATAAATATCCTTGTATCCTTGTACTAGTGCTACTGCTGCTGCTGCTACTACTACTACTACTACTACTGTTAGTCACCCTGTCCGTCGTCACAACCGATTGGTTTCCTTGTTGTCCCGGGCAACAAACAGCTAGTCACCTTGCCCGTCGTCACAACCGACTGGTTTCCGTGTTGTCCCTGGCAACAGCTAGTCACCCTGCCCGTAGTCAAAACCGATTGGTTTCCGTGAAGGGTGCCCCTGGAAGATAAATAGGATCCAAAACATGTGAGGTTATACATAGGTTCATATAGTTGAGGAGCTGTGTGAGAGTCAGGTGCGCCGTCCTGGGCTGTCCGTCCTAACGAGCCTTCTGGTTTCCGTGGACGTAAAGCTATATTGAACCATGCTTCGGCATTGGTGATGATGATGAAGTGTTGCTTAATGTCCTCAGATGTCAGTTGACATATTAGGGACAAGTTGTGACCAATGCCGAAGCACGGTTCAATAAATCTTTACGTCCACGGAAACCAGAAGGCTCGTTAGGACGGACAGCCCAGGACGTCCACCTCGACTCTCACACAGCTCCTGAACTATGAAGCGACAGCTATGATGAGTTGATGCTTAATGTCCTCAGATGTCATTTGACATATTAGGGACAAGTTGTGACCAATGCCGAAGCACGGTTCAATAAAAGCCACATATGTAAGGTGTATGCGTGTTTAGCTGTAACCTGCCACCTGCACTTTTGGCAGAATGACCGGGATTTTTTACGTGCTACTGTGGTAACACGGGGGTGGAACGGATACCGAAATAAGAGTCAGCAAGAAAGTCGACCCTGGAGAAGAAAATTCTCCCGCCGTTCCAGCAGGGATTCGAACCCGCGACCTTTCAATCACGAGTCCGGCGCTCTAACCACTGAGCTATCCCCGCCCACAATTCGGCATTGGTCTCAGCTTGTGCCTAATATGTCAACCGACATCCGAGGACAACGCCACACTACCTACCTACGTACCATGTGAGGTTATATCAGAGCTCAGGAGCTGTGTAAAAGTGGAGGTGGCCGTCCTGGGCTCCCGTCCCAAACAAGCCTACGGTTTCTGTGGACGTAAAGCAACACTTCAGCAACAACATGTGAGGCTGTGTTATTGTAACAGTGAATGCAAGCCTTTGCGATTTCATAAAATCCTGTTTTCTCGACACACGAGAGAGCTCATGAGCGCTCGAAAGACGTTACACAAACAGAACAACAAAAAGCTGAGTCGGTTACAGTAATCGTTACCTGGCATACGAGCAAATACAAGGTACATAAAATCCTCCACCAGAGATACAGCCTCTTTGATTTTATCGACTTTGATTCCATTCAGTATACTGTTTGGGGGGTTCTTGCCTGGAAAATGTGATACTTCTGTCTGTTGTCTCCTGGTGAAATGTAACTATTGAAATGTGCCTCTTGTTGACGTTTTCGTTGTTTTTGTTTGTTTGTTGTTGCTGTTGTTGGTTTTACTTGATTGTGTTTGCTGTTGATTGTCTTGCGTCCAAAGCTGCCTTCCAGCTTTTTGCTTGTGATTGGATAGCTTATCTTCCCAGAAAGAAAAAAAAATTGAATTTGTGATTCGTCCTGAGGTGACCCTGTGCGTTTGACGGGGACGTTACAATCCAAGAACTTCACAAACTGACTGTTCACGGCGTCGACTGACAGAACCAGTGAGGAGTTCACAGAGTACTCTGGCGTGCAGAGCTCTCCGATAAACAGTTGAGGCTGATTACATACGGTGGTTGAGGTTACGGGGCGGTGCAAACAGTCGTTGCATACAGCCGCAACGGCCAAATAAACAGTCTCCCGAGCAGACGGCGCCTGCGAGAAGGACTTTCTGTCCATCGTCTGTTTAGATTCTGTCCCGTGCCAGCAGACGAAAGTCTTTTTCTCGGTTGGCCGCCTCGGGGGGCTCGGTGCTCTGGCGCGTGGAAACGACGGCGTTATTAATCCAACACAGTCAACCGCAGTCAGGCCAGACTCTTCTTCCGAGCGCGAAGAAAGCAATTCCCCAAACCTTTTTTCTTTCTTTTTTCTTTCCTATCTTTCTTTCTTCTTTTTCTTCTTCTTCTTCGTCTTTGGCTTGTTTTTCTTTTCCTTTCTTTTTTCTTCTTTTGGTTCGGTCAGAAATTATCAGTCTGCTGACGGCGTGTAAAGAAGATTGCAGTTGACAAACTGCTCCTTTCACGCAGGTAAAATCTTCCCGGGTTGGAAGCGCCAGTACAAACAAATGTTTGCGGGTTTAAGACCTCCTGCTGCATTCTGTCGGGCAGTGAGCCTCCCTAGCGTTAATTATAAGGATGTTCAACAATGGGGCATGTGTAGGGAGGTGTTTATGGGTGGTGGTGGTGGTGGTGGTGGTGGTGGTGGTGGTGGTGGTGGTGTGTGTGTGTGTGTGTGTGTGTGTGTGTGTGTGTGTGTGTGTTGAGTGTGTGTGTGTGTGTGTGTGTGTGTGTGTGTGTGTGTGTGTGTGTGTGTGTGTTGGGTCGAGGGGAGAGGGGCGTACACACACACACACACACACACACACACACACACACACACACACACACACACACACTCAACACACACACACACACACACACACACACACACACACACACACACACACACACACACACACACACAAAGGCAGCGTGAGAGAGATGTGTGCATACACCCCAGGCAATAACAGAGACGTTAATTAAGGAACAACATTTGCAGAAAACGCGATCACTGCCGCTGCTGGCTGCACGTGCGTGCTGCCCTCCCTCACCTCGGCGCGGTCAGAGCGTGCAGCAACCACCGCTGTACTCTCACCTGTAGCATCTCCTCACCCTCGCTTTCTCTCACCCCAGTGACAGCCACCGATTTGCACGTGCGAAAGGCTGTAACATCTCGCAAGCATTTTACAAGGCCAAACGGTGGTCTGTTGTCTAGGTTAAAAAAATATCACAAGTATGAAGAATGAAATAAAATAATAAAATAAAAGGGGGGAGGGGGGGGGGGAGAAGAAAAAAGTGCGTTTCGAATTCCCCTGCCACCGATCGCTATTTGATGAGGTTGTAATTCTAAAAATGCGTTCCTGAGTTGGCACTTCGGTTTTTAGGTCTCCTGGCTGTCAGGCGCACCGTAACTGAAGAGTTTTTGGTCTGATGAGCCGAGACGTGGGAGTCGGGGTGTGCGGGGTAGGAAAAAAAAGCAAAGCAAAAAAGAACGTACAGCGGCATTCGCATTTCTGGCGTCAACGGGGTACTGAGCCTGCGTGGTTCTGTGGTGAGACTGTCAGGTTCCGTTGCTTCACTTTCGGTTGTTGCTGTTGTAGCAGCAAGTGGGTTTTTTGTTTTTGTTTGTTTGTTTGTTTTTTGTTTGTTTTTTCTTTTTCATTTTTTTTAATCATCTCTTCCTTCTCCACCTTTTATTCTTCACCTGCTCTTTCTTCTTCACTTCTTCCTCCTTCTCTACTTCCTTATTCTTCACTTCCTCCTTCTCCACTTCCTTATTCTTCACTTCCTCCTTCTCTACTTCCTTATTCTTCACTTCCTCCTTCTCCACTTCCTTAGTCTTCACTTCCTCCTTCTCCACTTCCTTAGTCTTCACTTCCTCCTCCACTTCCTTATTCTTCACCTGTTCTTTCTTCTCTCCTTCCTAAATATTATTCTTCACCTGCTCTTTCTT
>OY757546.1:25615905-25643613 GCA_963584105.1 Alviniconcha strummeri | reverse complement strand
GCTGAGGATGACCTCCCTTGCTTGGTGGCGCTGACCGCATTTGGGGCTTCAACAGGTCAGCTGCAAATTATTTCCCCTACACTAGCAAGGTGGCGTTGGGTATATTTGGGTAGTGCAATGTTCAAGCTAGTATAGTTCATGAGCTGTGTGAGAGTCGAGGTGGCCGTCCTGGGCTGTCCGTCCTAACGAGCCTTCTGGATTCCGTGCAAGTAAAGATATATTGAACCATGCTTCGGCATTGGTCTCAGCTTGTCCCTAATATGTCAGCCGACATCCGAGGACGTTAAGCATCACTTCACCATCATCATCAAGCTAGTGCAGAGCTCAGGAGCTGTGTGAAAGTCGAGGTGGCCGTCCTGGGCTCCCGTCCCTAACAAGCCTACGGTTTCTGTGGACGTAAAGCAACACTTTCAACCAATCATCAACATCAAGCTAGTGCGTGAGCCGGTTTGGCCTAGTGATAAGGCGCTAGGCTGGTAAGCAGAGGGACCTCGGTTCGAATCCGCGTCGGCTTTCCTTTCTCTTCAAATGTTGTGGTCTGTGGACACTGTCTCGTGACTTTGTCTTTCACAGTTAATGAAACATTAAAATGGCTCTCATCGCTGCCCATCTTAATGCAGGAGTCATTCAGATGGTGACAGTGTAGCGATAGGTGTATTATCTCCCTCTTTCCCCAGTTCCATACCCCCTTCCCCCGTCCTAATAAGCCTTGTGGCTTCTGTGGACGTTAAACATCATGTTTACTTACTATTCAAGTTAGCAGAGCTGAGGAGCTGTATAAAAGTGGAGGTGGCCGTCCTGGGCTCGCTGTCCCTGATAGTCCTCGCGCTCTCTGTGGGCGTAAGGCAACATTAAAGTGAACTAAACTGCAGCTCTGCGGAGTTCAGGAGCTGTGTGAAAGTCGAGGTGGCCGCCCTGGGCTCCCGCCGTCCCCCTTGAACAGCTGTGGACGGAAAGCAACATTGAGTCGAGCTAGCAAAATCACTCATTGTCAGTCTCAACACTTCCGCAACAACCTTTTGATCTCTCTGCTCCATTTGTATTGTACCCCAAGTAATTTAATGTCATCCTCAGTCCAGACTTCGCAGAGGCACTGGGTTCGTGCGTCTTGACTGCTTCAGCGGAAACATAGCAGTTCAATTAATTCACAAGCTGCCTCGCGTCCTCCAGCACTTCAGTTGTAAGCAGGGAAATTTGACTGAGAAAACGTTATTTTCAGTGTCAGACACGGACCCAGTGGCGTGAACCTCCCTAGCACTTACAGGTGCTGCAGAAATTAAACAGGGGCGATAACGTTCTTCCAGGCAGCGGGTAGGCGCGTGCACTTTACCCTGGCACCACACCCTTCCCCGGCCCCCTTCCCGCCACGCACGCATATGCTCACTCACCCTCGCCCTCCCCCCCTCCCATCCACCCCCACACACTGTCACAACGAACGCACGCACGCACGGCACGCACGCACGCACACACACACACACACACACACACACACACACACACACACACACTGTCACAATGCACACACACACATACACACACACACACACACACACACACACACACACACACACACTGTCACAATGCACACACACACACACACACACACACACACACACACACACACACACACACTGTCACAGCGCACACACACACACTCACACACACACTGTCACAACGCACACACACACTGTCACAACGCACACACACACACACACACACACACACACATACACACACACACCCCCTAAACACACTCACATTTACCCACGCACGCACTGTCACAACGCACACACACACACACACACACACAGACACACACTAACACACACACAGATACACACACACACACACACACACACACACACACACACACACACACACACACACACACACACACACATCCATCCATCCATTCCCTTTATATGGGTGGAACGGCGAATGTATTGTACCGTGCACGATGTACGGTGGTAATGTTTTTTGTAAATACGATCAACAATTCTGTATGTGAACGCATTCAGTGGATTATTGCTTTTTGCTTTTTATACATATGGGCCCTGAACTCCATACAACATCAACGGTAGAATGTCCTGGCTAAGTCTGCCCAACTCCTATAGCTATGTGAGCTGTTGAAAACATGATCTCAGCTCAACCCATTCTCAACGATAGAATGTCCTGGCTAAGTATGCCAAATTCGTGGCTAGTTAAGTGTGCCTATTCTATTCTATCTTTATGGTTAATGTCCTCAGATGCTAAAGAGCACACTGGGGACAATAAGTGTGCCGAAGTCGTGGCATGGGTAGCTAAGTGTCCCGAAGTCGTATGGCTAGCTAAGTGTTCCAGTTTCGTGTGGCTAGCTAAATGTCCCGAAGTCTTGGCTAGCCTAAGTCTCACGAAGTCGTATGGCTAGCTAAGTGTGCCGAATTCGTGGCAAGCTAAGTGTCCCGAAGTCGTATGGCTAGCTAATCAGAGCTCAGGAGCTGTGTGAAAGTCGAGGTGGACGTCCTGGGCCCTCGTCAGTCCTTAACAAACCTACGGTTTCTGTGGACGTAAAGCAACACTTCAACAGCATGGCTATAGCTGAGTGTGCTGATGAGGCGACGGACCGCCTGCGGTGAGAGGGAAGCAATCGATCTGACGACGGGATGAAGTGAACTGCCGACTACTTCTCCCCCTGCCACTGTCGTTGGTTAATATCCTGTGAATTCACACTGTGGGTGTTTTGCAGGCAGCAGCAGGCCGCCCACCTGTCGCTGCCCGGATACTGAACAGGCGCGTGTCTAGGTGACGGAAACTCGTGGGGTGGCCACCCGCAAACTCCAAGCACTGGTTTACAACATCCTTCCTTCAACCACTGCCGTATTTAGTTATGCCATAGGGTCCAGAAAACTGTCAGCTAACGAGCAGTGTTTTTTTGTTGTTGTTGGTGGTGGTGTGCTCAAACAGTAGTAAGCTTGTTACAAACAACTCAAATAAAACAAGGAGTGTCATTTATAGCCGCCAACAAAGTTTACACCAGCACAAATAAAACTACAATCGTTTGAATCGAGACGGAACTCTTTCTTTTACCCGGGGTGGATGCGTCTCATGTTTACGTGGGTGCTTGGGCGCTAGGCTTTTATGTTGCTTTACGTCCACGGAGGCGGGATGACCTATTAGGGACGGGGGACACAGTGGGAAAGGGGCCAGGGTGATTGGATCGACCGCGGAAACCGCCCGAAAAAGACCGGAGAGACCGTAGACCGCCGCAAGAACAATGGAAGTGTTAAGGCGGTGTCCCCTCGCCATTGCCCAGCGACTTGTGCACTGCGCAATTGCTCTTTCAACTGCTGTGCTGGACAGAGTCACTAAGACAATGTCCTTTGCACCGCTGTTGACGAACAACTTGGACAACTCGAAGCAAAAGACGTCCAACTTGCTCAGCCCAGCTCCACCTCCCTACTCATGATCTCTTCTGGGCAAAAGTGAGGGTCCAGCTCCACCTCCCTCCTCTAAGATCTCTTGATCTTTTGATCTCGCCTGGAACCCTGCGCTAGGCTGCTTCCACAGTCGTATTAGTACCCAAACCTTTCGGAGGGCGCTGACCGCGTCGCTGGACAGCTGCGCGGAGATAAAGAGTGCCCCTTCAGTGACGTAACTAAATCTGGCGGAGTTTGGAGGAAGGTGCCGGAAAGCGATGCTCGGAGTGTGGGCCACCCGTTGTGTCAGTGTAGTGTTCATTTAACGTGTTCGTCTAGGTGACAGAACTGCGTGGGGTGGCCACCCGTTGTGTCAGTGCAGTGTTCATTTAACGTGTTCGTCTAGGTGACAGAACTGCGTGGGGTGGCCACCCGTTGTGTCAGTGCAGTGTTCATTTAACATGTTCGGCTTGGTTGGGGGTTAAAGCTGTGGGGTGTCTGGAATCTGGGTGCGTGTGTGCCGAGTGGGTTACTGTTTGTGACGAGTGGGTTACTGTTTGTGACGAATGGCTTACTGTTTGTGACGAGTGGTTTACTGTTTTGTTGACGTTCTCTTCGTGGAGTGCAGAACTGTTCACGTTCTCTTGCATTTCATGTTCTCGTGTGTGTTCTCGTGTATTTCACGGACGCTTACATTTTATGGTCTCTTGTATTTCTTGTATTTCATTGTCTCTTGTATTTCATGGTCTTTTTGAGGTGAAGTCTAATTGCTTGTGAGTGTGTGTGTGTGTGTGTGTGTGTGTGTGTGTGTGTGTGTGTGTGTGTGTCTGTGCCTATTTGTCTCTGTGTCTCTCTCACAGTGTTTGTCGTTAGGCCAACCGCATTGTTCGCGTGCACGTGGTGGGGTACTGCGGATGCAGAAATTAAGGTCTCCTTTCGTGGGAATCCGGAGCTATCAAAGACTCCCTCTGTCAAGTTCGGAGTAGGTCGGATTATAGCTTTACCTGCTTTTCCCACTGCCGCGAATCTACTGTCATGTTTTACACTTTCCCGTGTTGTTAAAAAAAAAAAAAAGTAGTACTGTAGCAGTCGGCCTTTGTGCTAATATCTTCACCGTTGAGAAATAAAGTTCAGTCAATCAGTCAGTCAATCTCTCTCTCTCTCTCTCTCTCTCTCTCTCTCCTCTCTCTCTCTCTCTCTCTCTCTCTCTCTCTCTCTCTCTCTCTCTCTCTCTCTGTAATTTGTGCATATATGTGTGTATATGTATACGTCTGTATATGTATGTGCGTATATGCATATATTTCTTCTATATCTTTTATCTACTAAATATATTTATTTAGTATCCGTTTCCTTTTCTTTTGTTGTTATTGTCGTTTTCGTAAGCTTAATTTTATCCTTCCCCGCTCTCTCTGTAAATTACCCAAAATGTGTTTTTTCCCCGCTTTTTTTCTGTTTTTGTTTGTTTTTGGGGTTTTTTTCTTCTTTTTTTCTTCTTCTTCTTTTGTTGTTGTTGTTGCTGTTGTTGTTGTTGACTTTTTTCCACCAATTGTTTTTCATTGTTATCCTTTTCATTTCCGTTGCAGTCGCTGTCTCTTTTTATATGTATTATTATTATCATTATTGATGCAGTATTTGTGCATATCCTTCTATCATAATATTTCACTGTGAATGTCTTGGTTATTAGTAGTACTGTAGCAACGGCAGATATGTGAGTCGGCCTTTGTGCTAGTATCTTCACGGTTGAGAAATAAAGTTTAATCAATCAATCAATCACTCAATATCTCTTTCTCTCTCTCTCTCTCTCTCTCTCTCTCTCTCTATATATATATATATATATATATATATATATATATATCTTGGCATGTAGATTAGCAGGGACAGATTGTAAGAATAGGCAACTGCTTAAAATCTTAATCCTTGTGTAATAAAATTCTGAGTTCTGAGCTCTCTCTCTCTCTCTCTCTCTCTCTCTCTCTCTCTCTCTCTCTCTGTCTCTCTCTCTCTCTCTCTCCCTCCCCCTCTCTCTCTCTCTCACTCTCCACCCCTCTCTCTCTCTTCCTTCTCTCTTTCTCCCCCACCCTCTCTCTGATCCCGCTTTCTATATCCTTCGTCTGGAGGTGACATTGTGTGGTTGACAGGACGTCAAAATCCAACTACTATCTATTTCCCTGCTCTAAAAGCTTTGTAGCGCAGGGGACACCCAAGGGGAATGTGCACCCAAGTTTCAAAAGGAAATGCACGAAAGTGATACTGGCACTCGCGAGGTGAACAACCGAGGAAAGATGGTCATGTTTCTGCCGGTTTGTATCGCATCTTCCCGTCTTTCTGACGTGTACGCCTTGCAGATCGCCTGGTATTCAAAGCTTTTGGGGGTTATTTTCCGACAAATCGCATGCTGCTTATTTGACGTGCGGTTTTGTTGTTGTTGTTGTTCTCTCTGTCTCTCTCTGTCTCAGTGTCTGTCTGTCTGTCTGTCTGTCTGTCTGTCTGTCTGTCTGTCTGTCTGTCTGTCTGTCTGTCTGTCTGTCTGTCTCTCTCTCTCTCTCTCTCTCTCTCTCTCTCTCTCTCTCTCTCTCTTTGAAGGCGGAGGGGGGCCGAGTTTCTTTCGTTGAAATAACTACCGGTTCTGAATAATTTATGTACACCGAGGTTTGACGCCGCGATAGCTCTGCGGGATGACTGACTGGGAGACTTGCTGTCATGGCTGTGGTGAATAAACAGGAAACCTTTCACGCTTCGCATCCTCCTATATGAATACATATAAGCAGCTTGATTTCCAGATACATTTCCGTAGATCAGATCCAAGGAATCCCAAGAAAACCAGTGGGGCTGTCACAGAAATCAAATGTCATCTTTCCCGGCAAAGAAAAAAAAAAAAAAAAGAGAGAGAGAGAGAGAGAGAGATAGAAAGAAAGAAAAGGGGGGAAAAAGGAAATAACAACAACAGACCTTAGATTTTACTGATATATATATATAACTTTCTGATTGGCTAGCCGCATTAACCTCATTAATTCTTTATGCCTATGACCCTCTGGTATATCGTCTGCTGACCCAGAGTAAGTATATATATATCGTCTGCTGACCCAGAGGATCATATGCATACAAAATTAATGAGGTTAATGCAGCTAGCCACACAGAAAGTTAGTTTTCCGATTCTGAATAATGCGGAGTTTGAGACCGCTGATCAAACGTCGGTCAATGCGCTGGTCCTTGTTTAGTGAACAGCGACTGACGTCCATCATGTTTTTATCTAGAGCATCGTGCGTCAGAGTCGCATAGCCTTTGCACATGTTTTCACCATCGGTTGTCTTCGTTCGGCGCTACTCTCAAGATTCTAGTCAGTCGGACATTATATTTTGTCATTTTCAGCGTCTTTTACAGGTTTACTTGCTTGACGCTTCCAAAATTATTCTGTTATTATCTGTTTGTATGCTTTTACTAATAAAATTAATTCAGCCAGCTGTCGGAGGGTGAGCTGAAGGTGTCTAGTCTGCGTGTCACGTGCTGATTGGCTGATCGCCAGTGTCAGTCATATTTTGGCGACGCGTTGATTGGTAGCGTTGGCGGGTCGGTATTGGGCTAATCCGTAAATTGCGTGAAATGGCTCGCTTGTCTCAGTGTGGGCGCTAAGCTAAGCTGTAAATTGTGTGAACTGTCTCGCCGTCTTAATGCTTGCCGTTCACTCCACTCTTCCTGCCTGTGGCGGTACCGGTTTGGTTTATAGATGTCAAATTAATGGTTCTAAACCGCCACGCTAGTATTTGTTTCATGTGAAACGAAGTTTGGACTGCTAGCATTGTGAAATAAGATCCCAATACACCAAAGGTTAAACTTGTAACCGAGTCCATCTGCACATTGTGTTCGTGTTGTTGTACTCTGTGTGTCGCTCTGTCAGTGTCTTTCGTGTGTGGACGTCATTCAATCTTTTACGTATGGTTTACGTGTTGTTATTTTTGTTTGTCACTAAAGGACGTCGTGAGATAGTGCGAGATAAAGCGAGAGGCAATACCAACCGCCTCTTACATGTACCATCAAAAGAAAACAAAAGAACAAAACAGAAATTTCTGGCTGTGGCTAGTTTGTTGTTGCTTATTTCCAACCTTCTATTTCCATCGACCGTTTACAAAATGAATGCTGATATTAATAGGACAACACAAAACATGTGCGCATTTCTGGCATAACGTTTTTGAAGCAACAGACAGACAGGCAAACAGACGAAGATAACTGAAAATTGTTTGATTATGTAGTTTGGGTTACTGGCCCTGCTGGCGTGCAGAGTTCTTCTACACGCCCCACATACGCCAGCACCACAAAGCGGATCAGTAGACAATTTAAAAACAAACCGAGTTTTGTTCTACAGTCTACAGCAGCATTGTTATATAATATTGTAATAATCTTAACAATAAGCCTGAATAGATATAGGTATATAGAAATCTCAGACCTAACAAAATTCAGACGTCTTAAGGAAAAAGAGAGAGAGACAGAGAGAGAGAAAACAAAACGAGAGAATTTCAAACCAAAACTTGCACAAATAAACGGCGGAACAAACGGATCAACGTTAGAAGTATACAATATGTATTCATCGTCGTTTATTTGCCTATCGTTTTCGTCAACAACAACAACAATAAAAGGGGGGGGGGGGGTATGCAAAAATATGTGCATACTTTGTGTTGCCCCGCTAGTAATTATACTGTTCGTTTTAGTAGAGGTTGTTTTGCAAAGATTTCGGCATGGGAGAGTACGAGTGTGTTGGTGGGTGGATGTGTTGGGCGGGGGAGGGGGACGGGGAGAGGGGGAGGGGCGGCGGGGGGGGGGGGGGGGTTGGTGGGGAGGGACTGTCACCTGTGTTGTGAAACTCTTGTAATTTCTCTGTCTGCCCTTTCGCTCTGGCGGAGGGAGTTGCTGGCCTTTCCTTTCAGTCTTGGCTGTCTGGTTCCTTGGGGCCCGTCTTTGTCCCAAGCTTTTCGGAAATCTTGTTCCCATTGTAAAATTCATACCTTTCTTCTTCTTCTTCTTCTCATTCATTCATTCTTTTTCTTTTTTTTCTTCTTTTTTTTCCCCCTATACAATGTTGATCGCGCGATTGGATGCCGCAGACACAAATTAAGGTCCTGTCTTCTGGGAATCCAGAGTTACCAATATTTGTTTTGTCCTTGAAGCCGGCAGTAGGTCAGAATATAGCATTACACTGTCTGATTCTGCTAGCAATTCTACCTTTCTAATTTCAGCGAGGGGGTGAAATACGGCAGCGGATGGAACTTGAACTGTAATTTGAAAACCTTATATTAGAAGGATTGTAGTTTAGGTTCAGTCAGAAACTAACAGCTGGATCTGGTCCTTGCTAATGTAGGGGAGTGGGGATGGGGAAGTAGGTTGGAAGCATGGATGAAGAGTCACAAGTCAGAGGTTGCTATAACATAACTTTTATTTGTGCACCAGCCAACCAGGAAACAGTGTGTATTGGAAAAGACACAAGCAAACAAAACATTTAGAACATGAAAGCAAATGTAAAGTATAAACAACAGCAATTACTAATCTAATAAATACAGTAACCATGTAGTTTACCTGTGGGTTACTATAGTACATGACAAAATGATTAATAATCAAGCACATAAATCGTGTGCTTGACTTACACTTAAAACCTATATCTCTCAGAGTCACGGTGAGTATACAAGAGACGGCCAGTCAATTAACTGATGAACTCTCAGTATAATAGTATACAATAAAGTAACAGTGAAGAATGCGGATTACCAAGCTCATTCTTAACTAAAACAGGAAGTGAGATAATCGTTACAGCAGTTCCACTTAAGCACACAACGAGATGGATAGTGACACGGGTGGCATTTGGGACCATGCCGTAAGCGGGAGGAAGTCAGTCATAAACTGACCGGCTCCAACCTCGTTACTCAAAGCGTTACAGCATGTTACTGTTACTGACTAGCAGAGCATATCCGGCTGTGAACAACGTCAAGCATCTTACTGACGCGGGTAACGCAGCAAGAATCTAAACTGTTGATCTAGGTGTTCGACTAATGAACAGAGACAAAGACCTAATTGCCCCCACTGACGCGCATCGCCGGCTAGTTCGGGCACCCGCACAAAGACCAGGAAAGGGTTTACAAGCTAAGTAGAGTGAAAGTCTGCGCGCCCAAGACTCGGCCATACAAAAGCCGGATCAAACAGAAATAACATGTCTCACAGTTTATACAATCACCCCTATGTACTAAACCATATTCAACTAGTAAAATGAACATTCTACAACTATGAAGTCAACATCTTTTGTTCGTTCAGTTTTGGCTTAATGTCCTCAGATGCTAAAAGCATATTAGGGACAGTCTATAAAGTAAGCTTGTTTTGGATATATTATAGTTAAAACCATGGGGGAGACGGGGGGGGGGGGGGGGGGATGGGGAGCGAAGTAAGCTTGGTCCACTTGCGGATCAATATTTGGATCGGGACATGAGGTCGCTGGAACAAAGGGGGAATGAGGGGTGAGGGGAGGGATGAGATGGGTCCACCTGCGGATCAATACTAGGGTCAGGGTGCTGGGTCGTCTTGGCTGTACTGGGGCGTTCACTCGTAGAACTGAGCAGCACGCTAGGGGTCCGGTTAAAAAATCGTCGTCCACTATTTACAGTTAAAAACTGGGCTGCAGATTTAAAAAAAACTTGCAGGGTTATGTCGGCGAGCTGCACAACATGTAATATATACAATCGGCACACACAGTATTTACAGTTAAAAACGTCGAAGACGCACATGGTAGTTCACATACACATGTAGTCAAATCGAGGCCTGTAGTTAGGCGGCTAAAAATACTTGGGTATGCAAGCATACACTTGTGGAGATCGCTGGAATCAGGTCCAGCAGACTACAACTGGGTGCGGGAAACACGGAGACGTTTACCCCTTCCTCCACCGCCGGGATTAACCCGACCTGCGGGAAAGAGTTGAACGTAGCCGGTGGTCCCGCCTACTACAGGTAGGCTGCCAGTAGACAGGTGTAGACCAGTCTCGCTGAAGCCCGCAAGAGGCTCCATCCTTCACGCTGGTCGCTTTCTTTTCTTTTATGTTGCTTAACGTCGACGGAGGCGAGATGGCCTATTAGGGACAGGCAGTGGTCGCACACTGCCAGGCTTTTTGTACACAGGGGCAGTCCCACGCTGCGTAGTTTCCCAGTCAAAGGTTGGAAGTGGTCTGAACATGAGGTGCAGGAGAACATCACGTGGTGAAACGAGACGCTCATCCCACACTCACACTTCGTCGGTACGCATCTCCAGACGCCCACGTGCAGACGATGCATGATGCGAGCTAGGTAGGTCGGAATTCCAGGGAAGAAGACTCCTGCCCTGCAGGGGGGAGAGGTGTCGTCCCACTCCTTGGCCGTGGCCATTGGGTGGAACTCCTTCTCCCACTGCTACCACGCCTGCTTGGTTAGTTCCGCATATACGTCGGCCAGGCCGATTTTCATCGTCACTGTCGAGGAGTCAACTCCCTTGGCTCCTTTTTTTGCTGCTCTATCCGCCTTCTCGTTTCCAGAGAGGCAGACGTGCGCTGGTACCCACTGAAAGCGAACTTCCGTACCGCGGGTGATCAGCTGGTGGGTAGTTGTCGCGATCTCATGCACGAGATCATCCCATGCGTTTTGGGAGTCGGACTTGATGGCTGTCAGCGCCGCCTTGGAGTCGCTGCAGATAACAATGGCGAAGGGAGTGACAAGTATCGCGCTGATGTGTTGCAGGGCCATCGAGATAGCCAGCAGCTCAGCGGTGAAGACCGACACTGCAGGTAGTGAATAGGAGTGTGTGAGGTTGTTGAACTCTGGGATCACAAAGGCAGCTCCAGCTGCACCATCCTCCATCACAGAACCATCAGTGAAGATCTTCAGGTGGTGTTGGTACTTTTCTTCCAGGCATAGCCTAGCTGTCACTGCTAAAACGAGTGGATTCTGGTACTTCTTTAGCCCTTCCATGTCCACCTCAACGTGCGCTCGTTCCAGGAGCCAAGGATGATAGGGATGCATCGGCCTCGTCGCTACCTCAACACCATCCAGTCCCGCGCTCCGGACCAGGTCGCAGACCAGGTCACAGATGGAGGAGTAGGACTGGAGTCGGGAGGGCTTACGGAAGGTAGCAGTTATCTCGTCGACGGTGGAGTTGTCGACAGTCTGGCATCTAAAAACATACTTACTACAGACGAGCTGGATGTGGCGGCGGAACGGGAGGAGCCCGGCCTCTCTGTACACCAGGCACTGCGGCACGGACTACGGCAGCCCGAGGGCCAGTCGCAGACCGCGCAACTCTATGGCGGTGAGACGGGCTAGACCCGTTTTCGAGAGGTGGGGCATGGCTTCCAGTCCGTACGACAGGCGTGAGCGCACCAGGGCCCGCACCACGTTCACTAGGATCTTGGGGGTGTTCGCCCAGGGCTGAGCAGATAGCACCTTGATCACGTTGAGAGCTCGAGAGGCGTTCCGCGCGTTGTGCGCGACCTGCTGGTTCGTACGCCCCCAGCGAGTGAAGCGTACACCCAGGTACTTGACTTCTTTCGATGCAAAGATGCTCTGCCCGTTCACCCTGATGTGTACCTCCGTGTTCTGAGAGGTGTTGGTGTGGAATGGGACGAACACCGTTTTCTGAGAAGAGAGAGCGAATCCATTTACTTGCATAAAGTGGACCACCCCGTCCACAGCTTCCTGGAACAGTTTCATGCTTTGTTTCACCCACGAGCTGTTTGTGTGGAGACGTCTGATGTGGGTGTCCGTCCATATCGCCAGGTCGTC
This sequence comes from Alviniconcha strummeri, assembly GCA_963584105.1. Lineage (NCBI taxonomy): Eukaryota > Metazoa > Mollusca > Gastropoda > Provannidae > Alviniconcha > Alviniconcha strummeri. Next base: position 25,631,440 of record OY757546.1, on the reverse strand, counting down.
GGCGTACATGGTCAGCACTACCTTTCCTTTCACCGCCGTGTCCACGTCGTGGACCATGATGTTGAACAACAGGGGGGCGATCACAGATCCCTGAGGAACGCCCATACTTACTCCTTTAGTGGTCGACGTTGCTCCCTTCCACCTGACCTGCATCGATCTGTCGCTCAGGAAGGATCTGATGTAGTTATACATGTTGCCAGAAATTCCGATCTTGTTGAGTTTCTGTAGCAGCTTGGCATGCCAGACCTGGTCGTAGGCACGGGAGATGTCAAAGTAGGACCTTTCTCCTCCCTGTTGCCCTCCCGACGTGCTCACCCAGTTTCACCAGGTGGTCTGTGACACCCCGTCCCCGTCGGAAACCGGCCTGGCACACGGGGAACACTTTCTTGGACTCGCAGTGGTATTCTAGTCGGTTCTTGATTACCCGTTCGTACACTTTCCCTAGGTGGGATGTCAAGGAGATGGGTCTGTAACTGCCGAGCTCCTTCCTCGGTTTGCCGTGTTTGTGGATGGGGACGACAATGGCGTGTTTTCACCCCGCGGGAATTGTGCCCCCATCCCAGCATCTTTGGAAGAAATCCAGCAGGATCTTCAGAAACTCGGGGGCCTCTTTCAGCATTCGATACGAAACGGTGTCCACACCGGTGGAGACTTTGACTTTCTTGATGGAAGCCAAGGCTCGTCTTAGCTCAGTGCAGGTCAGTGGGGTGTTAACCGCCAGACTGTCATCTGGCACCGGGTGCGTGAAGGTAGCCTCCATCTCTCGTCGGAATTGTTGCCTGTCCGCCGGGAGACTGTCGGTGTCACTGGCCTCAGCGAAAGCTTTCGCGAGAGCGTCCGCTTTGCTCTGGGCCGTGGTGTACTTTGTGCTGCCGTGTCTAGACTCTCTCCCTCCGAGTTGGAGCTGTCGCTTGACAGCCGTCTCTTTCCTCGCTCGCGAGGGGTGATAAAATCAGACTCTAGGTCCTTTGGGGCCACTGTCGGGCTCTGGGTGGGTTTGCTGCCAGGTTCTACCTGCTCTCTCCCCAGTGAGTCCTCTTGGCTCCCCGGTTCTTCCCTGGAGGGGGGGTCCTTCTTGTGTTCCTCCATTCCCTAGCGGAAGGAGGGCTGCTTGGAAATGTGGCTCCACCCAGAGGGTAGAGCTTGTCGCCCCAACAACCACAGAAACGCTCACACACTGATGTCCGGCGAACACAAAAAAACTCACACACTGATGTCCAGCGAACACTACCACTCACACACACTGATGTCCAGCGAACACAAACACTGCACCACCCTCACTCAATAACTACTCACCACAGACAACAACGGTATCTAGAGGGAAGGAACAACGGCCACACTCAAATACACGACGTACTGTATACACGCTTCAGACACAGGCTTCGGAGTCACACACCACAGATACAGCACAAAGGAACACAACTAACACGAACAAAGGGAACTCTCTGGAGTTACAGCCAATCGGCTCACGGGACACTAACACCGTATTGCCTCACAAAGCCAGCTATTGGTTGAGCTCACTCCACTCGGCGGTTAAGCCGGCGTGACGAGCGCGCCAAAACACCGAACGACTCTACGAGCTTAAAAGCGAGAGGACCGTCGATGAACACTGACGTACACCACAGCGGGAAGGCACACTCAACACACGGTTTCACAAGAGCCTCGGCCACACACGGCAGATATACGCAGAAACACAACCACAAGGCACAGCACAGTTGCACACACAGTCACAGCCTCAGAAACACAGCACGGGTACACACGGAGTCACAGCAGCAGAACACACTACGATACAAATTCTCTTAAACAATGGGGAACACAACACAAACTTGATACAGATACAGGCGGATGAACCTCCTGCAAAGTTAGAAAGTAATCGCAAAAATTGCAAAATTGATTCTAATTAATGCAAGATGCTCTCAGGGTAACGAGAGCCACCCGAGAACACAATACAAAAATCGTTCGTTAAGAAAAAATAGGTAAAATGTACGATACCATGAGCTTGTCTCAATCCGAATCCGACACGGTCTGCAGCAGAGCGCGACGAAACGAGAAGCCTCACTGACCACTACACCACTGAGCGCACAGGCCACGGTAGCGTGAACTAAGCCTTTATCGTGTGTGCACGACGAAACAACATCTTCCAAGTGTTAGCCATAATATACCACCGATTTCATGGAGAAACATAGATCGGTAGGAAACCAAACAAAGAAGTTATGCCACACTGACAAAGTACCCATACTTTTAGAGGGATAACTTTGCATCGGCAAAGCATCACTCAAACTGAACATCCAACAATGGCAACATAACATACTAGTTACATTTTGAAAACACCGGTCATCCTGTGGCATAAAGGCTTACCGCAACCAGGCGGCAATCTAGCGCCGAAATTACCCACGTTCAAGAACCAAATCAAGGCACGTTGTGAACATGGTAACATTATAAACATACATTATTTACATCAATAGAATAGAATAACAAGCCATAGAAAATAACTACTTACAGGCTCTCCACTGAGATGAACACATGAACACCGGCCGCAACAGTTAACAAACAACCTGCCTCTGCAGGGACACTTAGGTGGAAAGGGACGCTGCCGGTTTGGTTTAGTGTTGCTTTACGTCCACAGAGGCGAGTTGGCCTATTAGGGACGGGGACAGAGTGGGAAGGGGGCGAGAGAGTGAAAGACTCGACCGCGGAAACCGCCCGAAAAAGACCGGAGAGACCGTGGACCGCCGCCAGAACAATGGAAGTGTTAAGGCGGTGTCCCCTCGCCATTGCCCAGCGACTTGCGCACTGCGCAATTGCTCTTTCAACTGCTGTGCTGGACAGAGTCACTAAGACAATGTCCGTTGCACCGCTGTTGACGAACAACTTGGACAACTCGAAGCAAAAGATGTCCAACTTGCTCAGCCCAGCACCACCTCCCTACTCATGATCTCTTCTGGGCAAAAGTGAGGGTCCAGCTCCACCTCCCTCCTCTAAGATCTCTAGATCTTTTGATCTCGCCTGGAACCCTATGTAATAAGACGCTGCCGGCCCAGCACACAACTTTTAACACCTTAGATAATTGCGCCATAAAACCCCCACCCAGTCAAAAAGGAAAAGGACCGGAAAGAAAAGGTTATAGGGTCATGGCCCGGAACATGTATACAATACACTCGGTTACACTGAGCTACTGATGAGTAAAACAAAAGTACAGGGAATCAGAGTCATTTCTCTATTTCTATAAAACTTGATCGAATGAATGAAAATCTGAAACAGAATGAATGCTAGCGTTACTGTGTGTCCGTGCTAAAATAAATAAGCGTTCGTTTGAACCTTCTTGTGTTTGAATAAATGAATGACTGAATGGATCAGTCAAAATTTATATATGGCACATAAAAAAAATGTGCGTTTTCACTTGAGTGGATGCATGTTTTGTGAATAAACGCCCCACACTGATGTCGCTGTGTCTGTCAAATTGTTTTCTTCTCATTTCTGCCTTGTGGTTCTTTCAACTTCATTTCCCCCAGTCGTCTACAGACCTATAGGGACGTGTAACGTGAAGACTGAGTGGGGCTTCTGCTTGTGATCTGACGATAGGCTACCAGTTTCGCCATCATATGAATATGATCCTCGCTCTTGATTTGGCGTTGAGTGAATGTCAAAAAGCGATGACTGAGAGACAGACCAGACCAAAAATAGCAAAACCCAACTTGGCCTAGGATACATGTTGAATACATGTATAAACGTGTGTGTGTGTGTGTGTGTGTGTGTGTGCGCGCGCGCGCGCGCGTGTGCGTGCGCGCGCGCGCTCGTGTGTGTGTGTGTGTGTGTGTGTGTGTGTGTGTGTGTGTTTCCTTGACAAAACATTGTTTTGAGAAGGCTAATTCCTTAAAACAAGAAGAAGGAGGAGGAGGACTTGGAGGAGGAGTAGGAGGAGGAGCAAAGAAAGACGAAGAGAAAGGAACAAACCCAACAACACAAAAACAACCAAACAGAGAAAGGTGGGGGGGGGGGGGGGGGGAGAGACAGACAGACAGACAGACACACAAACAGACAGAGACGGACAGACAGAGAGAACAAGAAGAAGAAATGAAAGAATAATTTTTGTTGTTTTTTTAAAGGAGAGAAAAGAAGCAGATAATAAGAAAAAAGAAGAAAAAAAGAAAAGAAAAAAAAAACGGGGGTGGGGGGTGGGGGTGGGGGGTGGGGGGCGCATGACATACACGGTGCAGGAAAATGAACTCCCCGTCTGTCAGTCTCCGGAGACAAAGAGACGGCTGCGATGAAAGCAATTAGAAGTTCGAAGGTGTTGTGTGACGCTGGAACATTAACTGTAGACCGCCGCGTTTTAAAACAACAACAAAACAACAACCGATTTTCCCGAAAAGTAAAATGGGGCCAACAACCCAACAACAACCGAGTTTCCCGAAAAGTAAAATGGGGCCAGGGGGTCGCACGTACGGTATTCGGGGTGGCTGGGTACGGGCGGCTGGGTACAGTGCTCTTCTGTGTTGTCAGCTGCCGTCCCATCGGATCAGATAAGTTATCAGTAGGTACCCTTGTTGGGTTTCTGACAACGAGACGACGTCCAGGAGTTCTAGTGGTTACGGCCGTTTCGTTTGTTTGTTCGCCGTTCATTTCATTTACCTCTCTCTGAAGCCGAGAGTGATGTATTAGGACACAGGTTGAAAAGAGCTTATAGGGGAATCCAGTCGAACACTCGTGCGTGTATTGTTTTTATGCTGACTTGTGGCTTCGTTTGCCCTTTGATAGCAACCAAACAAACGACCTGGCCTACGAAAACAACTTAATAGAAGAAGAAGAAGAAGAAGAAGAAGAAGAAGAAGAAGAAGAAGAAAGAGCCACGCTGCGTTCTAATTAAATTACCTTTATCAACAGTGTTAAGGGATAGAGTTCAAACCCCGCGAAGGGATGCGGGTACATTCTATCTCTAACATTTTGATTACGATCAATTATGTGTGTTTTTCCACGGGTACCTCCTCCCTTTTGGTTACGATTTGTATGTTTTTTGCCGGGTACCTCATCCTTTTGATTAAGATCTGTGCGTTTTTCGCCGGGTACCTCATCCCTTTGGTTACGATTTGTGTTTTTCCCCGGGTACCTCCTGACGTTGGTTACGATTTGTGTGTTTTTCGCCGGGTACTTCATCCCTTTGGTTACGAATCGTGTTTTTCCCCGGGTACCTCCTCACGTTGGTTACGATTTGTGTGTTTTTCGCCGGGTGCCTCCTCCATTTGGCTACGATTTGTGTGTTTTTCCACGGGCACCTTCTCTGTTCCATCCAGATGCACTTTTCAGATCTGTCTTTAATGATCGTGGAAGGTTGAACGTACTTCTGTAGTGTGAGTGTAAATAGCTAGTTGCCGATACGCACACCCGGTAGCATCTTTTGACAGCTCACGTTAAAGGTTCTAGATCAGTACCCATGTGGAGGTGTGGTACTAAAGATACCCACTGCATGATCACCACTGCAGTTTTCTTCTTTTTCTGTATCTTCTGCCTCTCCTTCCTCTTCTTTTTCTGTATCTTATTCCTCCTCTTCTTCTGCCTCCTTTTTTGATACTTCTGCCTCCTCATCTGCCTGTTCTTCCTCTTCTTCTTCTGCTTTTCTTCCTCCTCTTCTGTCTCTTCTACCTCTTCTTTTTCTGACTCTTCTTCTGCTTCTTCTTCCTCCTTTTCTTCTTACTCTTCTTCTGACTCTTCTGACTCTTCTGACTCTTCTTATGTGTCTTCTTCCTCTTTTCTTCCTCTTCTTCTGACTCTTCTTCCTCTTTTTGTGTATTATCTTCCTCTTTTCTTCCTCTTCTTCCTCACCTTCTGACTTTTCTTCCTCTTCTTATGTATCTTCTACCTCTTTTCTTCCTCTTCTTCTGACTCTTCTTCCTCTTCTTATGTATCTTCTTCCTCCACTTCCTCTTCTTCCTCTTCTTCTTCTTCTTCCTCCTCTTCTTCTGCGTCTTCTTTCTCTTTTTCTGTCTCTTCTTTCTTTAGGAGGAAAAGGAAAGCAACACTGAGCTGGGAGGTGGACGAACAGAAGGGGTGTGGATGTGTGTGTGTGTGTTGGGGGGTGCGGGGTAGGGGTGGGGGGGGGGGGGGTGGGGAGTGGTATTGGGCTTTTTTTCAAGATACAGGTTATTTTCAGTCTCTTTCGTTGTGACATTCGTGAACAGAGTTTCAGTTTCCGGGGTTTACAGTAACGTGATCAATGGCCGCTTTTAACTAAATAATAAATAAATAAATTAAAAAAGAAGAAAAAGAAAAAAAGTATAAAGACGAAAGTAATGAAAATAATCGGGTCGTCTCAACCGCTTAGAATTCTTCCTTCTTTTTTTAAATCTTTTTATTTTTTATTTTTTTAGGGGGTGCGGGGGGTGGGGGGGGGAGGTGGGGGGCATGTCTAACGCCTTTTATCTTGACGGTGTGTGGTATGGCGAGAAAGGGTGTAAATACGTGCAAAAATAGACACTGCAGTGAGGAGATTTGTGTTTCAAGCAAACTGTGCCCCCTCCGTTCTCCCCCTCCCCCACACCCCACCTGCGTGGGTTGTTTTAAATCGTAAACAACTGAGACTAAAAATTTATCATTATGAACTGATCTACAATTTCTATAGCAGAGAAATACTGAGAGAGAGAGAGAGAGAGAGAGAGAGAGAGAGAGAGAGAGAGAGAGACAGAGACAGAGACAGAGACAGAGACAGAGACAGAGAGACAGAGACAGACAGACAGAGAGACAGACAGGCAGGCAGGCAGACAGACAGACAGAGGAGGGGGGGGGAGGACAGACAGACAGACAGACAGAGCTGTGAAGACTTTGAAACTGTCTCTGTCTTTCTCTTTCTCTCTGTCCATCTCATTGCGCCCCCCCCCCCCCCCCCCACCTCCTTATTTGACATCGGCAGACATCCTGGTTCAGTCAACCATTCGATCCTTCCCTCCCTTCCATCCCTTCCCATTAGTGTCCTTGGTTAGCAAATATTCCGTATGAACAGAAAACCCTATCTCATATGAGCATTTTAGAGATCCTACGGTAGTTCAAAATAGAAGACAGCAAGAGACATTTTTCTGGTCTCTGCACGCAAAAGATCCCACGGCAGTTGAAAGCAAAACACAGAGAGTGGAAACTTCCCGCTGCCTGTGTTAAACTACTTAAAATTGCGAGAATACTACGACCGGGCTCCTCTTGGCGAGGTTTCCTCCTTCGGGAATAAGAGTACTCGATTTTACCGCAAGAAATTAATCCCACGAAGGGAGAGAGAAAAGAAAAAAAAGGTTTCTTTGTTGTTGTTTTTTGGTTTTTTGTTGTTGTTGCTTTGGCTTGTGGGATGGATTACGCGGTTGGTATAGATTTATCTCAGCCTCTGTGTATTTGTGCAGGCGAACGGAAAACCCCGGTATAAACAACAGATTCACTGATTTCAACTCGGTACGCCCGTCTGTTTCTTCCTCATCAAGTGGAGATTTGTTTTGGAGACAAACGCGCAAAATGACTTTTTCGGGCGAGGTTTCAGAGCCAAGGTAAATCTTGATATGATCAGCACTGACTTCCAGAAGAGTGAGCTATTCCTCTTCGTCATAAACGATGATGATTATTTTGCCTAAAACTCTTTGTTCTCGTTGTGTTCTTGGAACTTTCTCCCGTCCGTGCATGATGCGATGCGAAGGTCGTTGGTTTGCAATGTTTGGTTGACAGGCTTTGAGTCTCGGTCACTGAGGGCTTCCTCAGAATTACACTGCACACACGCACACACACACACACACACACACACACACACACACACACACACACACACACACACACACACACACACACACACACACAAGCGAACGCACGCGCGCGCGCACTCACACACATACACGCACGCACACACACACACACACATAGTGAGTGCGCGCGCACACAAACACACACACACACACACACACACACACACACACACACACACACACACACACACACACCCCTCACACACGCACACGCACGCACGCACACAAACACACACACACACACACACACACACACACACACACACACACACACACACACACACACACACACACACACACACACGCACAGCTCCCATCACAAACTATTGACATTGTCATTATTCCCATCAAGTTCCCTCTAACCGTTCTGGTTGGACTAACGCAAAATGTTTGTTCTGTTAAGCGTGTGAGAGTCGGTGAAGCAGAGCAAGTGTACTGAAGCAGAGCAAGTGTACTCGCTCTCGAAAGCCAAAGTTAATGCACAGTCTAGCGTGGTCACCAAACGGATGGATGACCCAAGCACACAAAAGGTTCAAAAGAACGCTATTTATTAGGATAAAACACAACATGCGAATTTTCGGGGTAATCCCCTTTTTCAAGCTACAAAACAATACTTAAACAACTGTTGAACGTGAAGAATGAGATGCAGGATGCTCTGTGTGTGTGTGTGTGTGTGTGTGTGTGTGTGTGTGTGTGTGTCCGTGCGTGCGTGCGTGCGTGCGTGCGTGCGTGCGTGCGTGCGTGTGTGCGTGCGTGAGAGAGAGAGATAGAGACTAATTGTCTAATTACAAATGCATGTGTGTACACATTTACTCTTTAATGCTGTGATAACAATACGTTGTGTCTGTTTGGTGACGTGGAAATGAGCTCCAGACTTCTTACCAAAAAAAAAAAAAAAAAAAAAAGAGAAAAAAAAGGTTGAGGATATACCTCTGGTGGAGTTTATGTATCTTGTATTTACATGCATGCCAGGTGAGAGGTACCAAAGGCGACTCTGGTCTTTGTTGTTGTACTTGTGTTCCGTATTTCAAACGCTAATTAACTCCCTTGTGTGTTGATTCTCCAGACTTCCTGTTTGTGTTGTGGTCAGTAGGTAGGTAGTGTCCTCGGATGTCAGTTGACATATTAGGGACAAGCTGAGACCAATGCAGAAGCATGGTTCAGTATAGCTTTACGTCCACGGAAACCGGAAGGCTCGTTAGGACGGACAGCCCAGGACGGCCACCTCGACTCTCACACAGCTCCTGAACTATGTGTGGTCAGTCCGGTCTTTCTTTCCTTGTACCTGCTCACCTTTCAGTTCTTCCGCGCGTTTTGGTTGTGTTGTTGGTGGTCCTGACGTTGCATCCTTTGTTCGGTCGTTTGATTGTCATGATCTGTCGAGCACCTTACGCAGCAAGTGTTTCCAGGCTTTCTGGTATAAAATGACTTTATTCTGTATCGCGCTGTACGTATTTACTAGGTCTGAGAAAGCAGAACATTATTTTTTAAACAAGTTAGCTGGTTAGTTATTGGATTCTGAGGTCCTGTGAACTAGATAGGGTCACCTGTGGATGAATTCTAAAACAGGTTCTTTGAGAAGGTTGCTTAGGAATACTTTCGTGGAATATGTTTTTTTGCCTTCCTGCCTCCCAAAACAAACAATGCCGCCGCCGCACACTCAGTGGTAGATGTCTTCAATCACCTAACTAACTAACTAATAGAAGGAAAGTAAACTTTTTTCGGGGCACCAGCTATTGTACTTGCATGACATTGTGTACATATCGACTCTTGTTAGACTTACGGTGTTGTTTTTGTGCTTAGACTGGCCTTCTTTTTCTTTTCTTTTTTATCTGACTTGAGTGTGGTTTTCACCCATGGTGTATTTGTTCGTCCTGAGTTGAACCTGTGTGGCAGACAGGTCGTCTTGTTAAGTGTCTTCTGTGCTATCTGTTTATTAGTTGTTTTTATTCACCAGTATCTTTGCACTTGATGAGTTGTCCATGCACGTCGTGAAAAAATAAAGAATATACATATACGCACGTACACATTTCCAAAAATAACAAACCTCAAGAAATAAAACAACTTATTTTCAGTCGCATAACTTGAAACAACAACATACATTAGTGTGTATTATATATATATATATACACACACACGTAGTTATTTCTTTTGATGAATATCTCATACACGCAGGATCACATGCACTCGCAAATATTAATACTAAATACGCACGCGCGCGAGCGCGCGCACACACACACTCACACACTCACACACACACACACACACACACTCACACACACACACACACACACACACACACACACACACACACACTCACACACACACACACACACTCACACACACACACACACACTCACACTCACACACACACACACACTCACTCACACACACACACATACACACACACACACACACACACACTCACACACACACACTCACACACTCACACTCACACACACACACTGACTCACACAAGCCTCCTTGGAGCCGGCTTCTCGTGCCGGGGGTGTTTAAACCAAGCTGCTCCACCCCTTTCACTCCTATCTTACGTCTAGTTTCTGTCTACTGACCCTTTCAACTATATTTCATTCCAAAAACTCTCCACAATACCTCCGTTTTCAGCTCCCTTCTTACAGCTTATTTCTACCTAACCGGCCATTCTCCTGTATTTATCTACAATACAACTCTTCTTCATATACTTCTTCTTACTCTCTGCGGTCACCTTCAGACCCAGCGTGTTTGCCGTACGCTGCATCCCGTGTCGGGTTGAGGATGGGATCCTGGTGGCTGAGGTCCCCCGTGGGGTCCAACATGCTTCTTCGGCCCGGACTTCCCCTAGACGGGTGGTTGGGTTGGCCCGACCCAATCAATCGGCTGGTCGTGCTTTGCCCTAATTTCGATTAGAAGGCAGCGGCTCAGGGTCAATCAGGGGATAGAAGTAAACTTTGTCTTGTTTTTATAACCTGAGTATATTGCGTTTTGAGCCCTGGTGCGCACTTGCTGGAAAGCCGCTTGTGTGCATCCCCTTGTTGGACTCGGTGGCAGGTGGGGACAAAACGTAATGAATCTTTCACAAACATAACATGGCACCCACAAATAAAAAAGATTACGGAACAATGACCAGGACTCAGACTCGGACTATGAAAATGAACGCTCCTACAACTTTAACAATTGGCCAAGGTTTCTAGTCATGGAGTCGTCTAATGACGACCTCCCGCTGAGCAAACTATCACCTTTTGCTGTTTCAGTGGCCGGAACCCTCAAGAGCATTAAGAGGTTGAGGGATGGATCTTTCCTGGTGGAGTGTGGCAAAAGGCCCAGGCCCAAAACCTACTCCGAACAAACAGATTTATCGCCAGACCAGTCAGAGTCACTATTCACAAGACCCTGAACTCCTCTCGGGGAGTAATCAGATGTCGGGACCTTGCTGACATGACGGAGGTTGAGATCCGGGATGAACTGAAGGATCAGGGTGTGGTTGGGGTGAACCGAGTGACACTGAAGAATGAGGGGAAGGTGATCCCCACCAACACCCTTTTCTTGACGTTTGGTTCCCCGGAACTCCCGAAAGAGATCACGGTCGGCTATCTAAAGGTGAAGGTGGCCTTGTTTGTTCCTAACACTATGCGTTGCTTCAACTGCAACAAGTCGGGACACACGAGCCAACGTTGCAAGGTTGCTGCAAAGTGTACAGGTTGTGGAAAAGATAAGCATGAAGGTCAATGTGAGGGACCAAAGCTGTGCTCAAATTGCAATGTTCCCCACGCTTCATCGGCTAAAGATTGCCCAGTCTGGCAGAAGGAAAAGGAGATTCAACGTGTCCGCGTTGAGAAACGCATATCCTTTCCAGAAGCCAGACAGTTGGTTGAAGCTAAGATGCCGACTGTGATCACTGGAGGTAGGCCCTACGCTGCTGCTGCTTCCACCAGAGGAGAATCCAGATCTGTTCAGTGTCAAACCTCGTTAACCTGGGTGTTTTCAGATCGTCCACTTAGGACAACTGAATCAAACGCGTTCTTCTGGCGGACCCGGATCGGTATCGACCGGAACTCAGGCTTCCTCTGGGAAGTCGAGGACGGTATCGGCTGACGCCCGGGTTCCGTGCGAGTCCGCTAAGTGTTCCTCGGAGACGGATAGGGGTTCAGCCAATCCCCCCAAAACGGCCTCTAGGGGTTCCGCCAATCCCCACAAAATGGCACCTAAGGGTTCTGCGGCTCCCTCCAAAAGCGCACATATGGGTTCAGCAGGTCCCTTAAAAACCGCGACCTCTAAGGATGATTCGTCATCTTTGAGGAGCTCACCTTCTAATGTGAGGGCGGATGGGGTCCTGGTGGACGTCGAGGGGTTTTCGCACCCCAGGCGCTCCTCTCCTTCCAGCAGGTACCACCCAAGCCTGTAGCTTCGGACAGGCTGAAGAAGGCAGAGCAAAATCTGGTTCTTTCGAACCATTTTTCTGCCCTGTCCGTCATCCATCTCACCTGACTGAAGCAATGGAGTACTCAGTTATTCAATGGAACTTGCGAGGATTCCAAGCCAACTTCGAGGAGCTCGCTCTGCTTTCGAGAAGGTATAAGCCGGCTGTGTTTGGATTGCAGGAAAAAATTTTAACCAGTTCCAAGACTCCATTATTCTCTGGTTTTAGTATCTTAACCCAAAATTCCCCAAATGATAGAGCTACCGGGGGAGTAGCTCTGCTCATAAATAAATCCTATCTGTTTAGTGAGGTTCATTTGAACACCCTTTGCAGGCGGTGGCTGCGAGGGTGACGTTGAACAAGGTTGTCACCTTCTGTAGTATTTATCTTCCTCCATCAGATCACGTAGCCAAGACTGATCTGATTAACCTAACTGAACAACTGCCATCTCCGTTTGTTCTTTTGGGCGACTTCAACGGTCACTCCCCGGTTTGGGGTAATGAGTCCTATAACAGCAGAGGACAAATGTTGGAGGATCTCTTCTCAGAAATGGATTTATGTATTCTGAATGATGGTTCATCGACTTATATTCACCCCGCCACCGGTTCCACTTCCGCACTGGATCTCTCCATTTGTGGTCCATCTCTGGTCCTAGACTATGAGTGGAATATACATGAGGATCTGTGTGGAAGTGACCACTTCCCTGTAATCCTAACCAGCAACGCTGTTGAAGAGGAAGCTACACCTAACAGGTGGAATTTAAAAAAGGCAGAGTGGCTGTCCTTCCAAGCTCAGTGTTCCTCTGAACTGACGGAGGAGGAGGTCATGTCTGCCGAGGATCCCGCCGGTCAGTTTACTGACCTACTTATTCAAGCAGCAGACAAAGCTATACCAAAAACACACTTCTCGAAAAAACTTCCCAAAGTTCCATGGTGTAATGACAGCTGTAAAAAAGCAATTAAAGAAAGAAAGAAAGCTCAGCGAAAGGTTTTTTTCTAACCCAACGCTGAGTAATGTTCAGAATTTTAAACTTTTGAGAGCCAAGGCTCGTCATGTTGTCAAACAACAAAAAAGGAACTCGTGGAGGCATTTCTGTAATAAGTTAAATTCTAAAATGCAAACACAAAAGGTCTGGAAAGCTATTAGGAAAATAAAGAGTAAGGGTGGTTGTAATTCTATTAATCATTTAAAAGTTAACGGCAATCTCATTATCGATAAAAAGGGAAATAGCAGAAGTATTAGCTAAAAATCTGTCAAAAGATTCTTCGACGGATAATTATTCTGATGAATTTCAGAGGATTAAAACGTTAAAAGAAAAACGTCACCTGGACTTCTCTTCCAAAAATGAAGAGGAATACAATCTACCTTTTTCAGTGGCTGAATTGAAGCAATCGTTACAGAGAGCTAACGATTCAGCCACCGGCTTGGACCAGGTCCACTACCAACTTTTGACACACCTCCCAAATTCTGCTCTATCCGTTCTTTTAAAAGTTTATAACCACGTGTGGGAATCTGGCTGTTTTCCGCCATCGTGGCGTGAGGCAGTAGTTATCCGCATTCCCAAACCCGGTAAAGATCACTCGGATCCTGGTAATTTCAGACCTATAGCATTAACCAGTTGTTTGTGTAAGACGATGGAGAGGATGATTAACGCTCGCCTCATGTGGTCCCTCGAGTCGCAGGGTCTTCTTTCCGAGAAGAACCACAGTACGTTGGATCATCTCGTTCGTTTTGAAACGTTTATTAGAAATGCCTTCATTAAAAATGAACACGTCTTAACCATTTTCTTTGACCTTGAAAAAGCTTACGACACAACATGGAAGCACGGCATTCTGGCGGACCTCTGGGGTCTCGGTTTCAGGGGCCACCTCCCCAGGTTTATTCAGAGCTTCCTGTCGGAACGTTCTTTCAGGGTTAGAGTGGGTTCCACTCTTTCCGAGCTGCACGAACAGGAGATGGGGGTCCCGCAAGGTAGCATCTTGTCCCCGGCCCTTTTCAGCATTAAAATTAACAACATTGTTAAAGCCGTCTTAAAGGGTACTGATTGCTCCTTGTTTGTGGACGACTTTGCTTTGTGTCTGAGTGGAAAAACGTTAAACAGAGTGGAGAGAGGTATGCAGCTGTGTGTAAACAGCGTTCAGAAGTGGGTGTCTGAGAACGGCTTCAAGTTCTCCACCTCTAAGACGGTCTGTATTCATTTTCATCAACAGTACGGTTTTTCCCCAGACCCTAACATCCTTCTGGGGAAAACACCCATAAAAGTAGTCAAAGAAGCGAAGTTCCTTGGTCTTATCTTTGACACAAAACTTACTTTTAAAAATCACATTAAATACCTTAACACCTCCTGTCAGAAGGCTCTGGACATACTACGTGTAGTGGGACATACTGATTGGGGAGCTGATCGTATCGTTCTGCTGCGCCTTTACTGTTCGTTAGTCCGTTCCAAATTGGTTTATGGATGCAATGTGTACGGATCGGCCCGTCGGTCGATTCTGAAACAGTTGGATCCGATCCACCACCAGGGCTTACGAATCGCGTTGGGTGCCTTCCGTACATCTCCTGCTCAAAGTCTGTATATAGAAGCACATGAACCGTCATTAACTACTCGCCGATTAAAATTGTCTTTAAACTATGTCCTTAAACTCAAATCTCTCCCGGAAAACCCAGCCTATAGTTGCGTTTTTGAACCTGAAAACACCAAATTATTTGAAGCAGCGGAGTCAAAGGTTCCACCTCTTGGCATCCGCATTATCCCCCACTTGGAGAAATCCAAACTCAACCTAAATCTGGTAGATGATGCCTCCCCATTGGACATCATCCCTTGGAAACTTTCCGTTCCTGTAGTCCGTTTTGACTTAACCAGTTTCAAAAAAGATACAACAAACCCGGAAATATACAAACAGCTCTATTTACAACTTATTTCAGAATACCCTTTATCAGAAGAAAAAAAATAAAAAATCACCGACGGTTCTAAAACAGAGGACGGAGTTGCTGTATCAACTAAACGAATTAATCAACCTTTTACCTGTCGGCTTCCAGACGACAGTTCAGTACATACAGCAGAGTTGAGAGCTATTTTATTAGCTCTCAAACATGTTTATTATTCTAAAGGAAAATCGTTTTTGATATTATCAGATTCCCTCTTATCTTTACAGTCGACATTTAACCTAAAGTATGATCATCCAGCCTTGGTTCAGATATTAGACTTGTACACAGAAATGACAAGAGACGGGAGAGAGATTGTTTTCATCTGGGTTCCCGGCCATGTTGGCATTAGAGGAAATTCGGCTGCAGATTCTTGCAGCTAAGGGTACCCTTGATGGCGACATCTCAGTTGAGCTCATCCCAT
>OY757546.1:25600905-25613405 GCA_963584105.1 Alviniconcha strummeri | reverse complement strand
GGTGTACTGTTTGTTAGAAAGAACACTATACTGTTTGTTAGAATAACACTGTACTGTTTGTTAGAAAGAACAAAATTGGATGTTTGAAAGTCGCGAAAAGACAGCCGTGAGAGTTGCCTTTCTGTGTCTGGCAGTCTGCTTGTCTTTGACGTCATGAACAAGACCGGCATGCATGGCACAAAGTTAATGTCTCCTACGTCATGAGCCAGCCTTTTTTCCGGTCTTCGTTGGTAAAGAGCAAAACAACATGGCCGTGAGGACCGTAAATTTGGAGCACGAAAAGGTGGTTCTGCGTCCTAAGTAATGATACAACAACCCAAGGAAGCCTGCAGAAGGCTGTATTTGCTCATTGTTTTATTACATTGTCGGACCAGCTTGCCCATACTTGGAGTCCCGTTTATGGTTCTCCCTGCACACACCAAGCCTCGATTTCCGGCACCTTTCCTCCAAACTTTGCCAGAATTGGTTACGCCACTGAAGGGGCACTCTTTATCTCCGCGCAGCTGTCCACCGACTGTCCCAAAGGTTTTGTTATTGTTGTTGTTTGATTTGGGTGTGGGCGGGTCTTTTTTGTTTGTTTGTTGTTGGTGGTGGTGGTTTTTTGTTGTTGTTGCTGTTGTTGTTGTCGTTTTTAGTACTTCATTGTCCCTTGCAGGAAACTCGGGTCGCCTTACCTGGGTAAGGCACAGCAGCCGCAAGAGCAGCGCTACCCATTCCTACCAATGTGTGTAGTGTTTTCCTGCGTCCAAACAATGGTATGGCTGCCAGTGTTTGGGATCTTTAACGTGCTTACAGCTGTTGATGCATGCCATTGCACACGAGGGCTGTACGGACACCGTAAGAGAGTCTGCACTGGAAGTTGATTCTGGGAAATAAAATCCCTTGCCGCACCGGGAACTCGAACCGCCTGGCTTTTCAGTCGGACGCTCTACCGACTGAGTTATCCCCTTTGGGTACCATAATAAGACTGCGGTAGCAACATAGCCCGTAAAAATGAGGCGCGCCTGCCCCGGGTACAAAATGAGTCGTCTCGATTGAAAGATTTTCGTCTTATTTGTGATAGTGCAAGCATTGCGGACAGTTATAATTGATAATTTGATATAATTTTGTCTGTTACAAACTTACTCCTCAGTTTCTCAAAAAAAGACAAAAAGACTGTCAGTTAATTTTAGGTGACGATTTTCATAGACCTATGTGAGCAAGTGCTCTTTGTATACGTTTTAACGGTAATCCCGCCCCGGTTATCAGATTCATGCAATTTCATTACTGTACTGATAGTAACCCGGGAACCGGAGCAGACGACGCTTTTGTTAAGAAGCGCGGCGTGTAGCGTAACGCCACATAGCCTTCACACAGCCGACCGGCGATAGCCGCCAGTGAGCGCCATTTTCAAATATGTTTTCTCCCTTAATATTTTGACCGCTTGTTTGTTTACTCCTTTTTATGCACCAAGCCATGTGTAATATAATTTGGCATCTTAGAATGTTTATCCAACGTTTATTTAGATGCAGGATCGAGCTTAATCAGTAGCCGATGTCTCTCTAGGTCCATTTTGCCTAAGCTGGGAACGAAATAAAAAGCCAAAGTAATGAAATAAAAGCAAAAGTAATGATTTTGTGTGGAATATATTGGGAAAAGGTCCATTAACAACATAACCAAAAAGTACATCAATAGAGGTGTCGCAAGGTGTTTGTTTTCCCCGTTATGACGTAATCAAATTACCGGGTTGTTTTGTTTTGGCCAAAGTGTTCCAAAGATGGTCATGTAGCACCTCGTTGGAAAGCTTGGAACATACCTTGTGAGAAACTAATAACAAAATCATATGACGCAACAGAACCCGGAGAATCCTAAATTATAAGCATTCCGCTGTTTTTGCATCATACACTCGCATAATCAGTCTGTACGGAGCGATACGTTTTACATTTAGTGGCTACTCGCGCTGTATAGAGTTCAGCATTAAGGACTGCTAAAGGAAGGAAGGAAGTAAACATGGTGCTTAACGTCCACAGAAACCATAAGGCTTACTAGGGACGGGATAAAGGAAAGTACTCTGACCAGGATATATCCCGTCGCACACACTCTGCATCATCTGAGACCAGCCTGGACAAGGGCCAGGATACCTTCCAAGGAACGTAGAGTATCTTGCTTTTATTTTATCCTCAGCAGTGAAGTTCTGCAGCACTGCCTCGTAGGACAGTGACAGATCGACGAAGGAAGCATCAAAATAAAGTATAAAGACTTTGCCCATGGTGCATGACACTGTCTCTAGTGTTGCAGTGACTTCTCGGCGTATGGCTCTGCGATGTTTTGTGCCAGGAATGGCCGCACCGATTATGCCCATCCCATGGAATGTTCCAGCACCATCCAGTGTTTTGAATGCCCATCCCATGGAATGTTCCAACACCATCCAGTGTTTTGAATGCCCATCCCATGGAATGTTCCAGCACCATCCAGTGTTTTGAATGCCCATCCCAAGGAATGTTCCAGCACCATCCAGTGTTCTGAATGCCCATCCTATGGAATGTTCCAGCCGCATCCAGTGTTCTGAATGCCCATCGCATGGAATGTTCCAGCACCATCTAGTGTTCTGACCTGGTGATCCATGTTGTTGCCGATGAACTGAGTCCAGCTGCTTGGACGGCTGCCGGCCAGCTCTGTTCCTTGACCGAATGCAGCAAATAGTTAAAGAAAGGTTTGACCCCACTGTAAGATGAAGAAAACTCCGGTCTATGCAAGTGTTCAACACGCTACCTGGAACCAGTCAGGTTGTGCAGTGCAACACCAAGTCCAGTCTGAAGGGGTGAGATGAGGACCTTTGGCCTTGCTGCTTGCAATAGAGCCTTAAATTATCCAGAGAAGCTATTCTGACTTCACGTTCTTTCTTTCCCTGGAACAGCAACAACAAAAAACAAACAAAAAACAAAAAGTGAAGGTGGTATGTAGTCTAAGTTTGCTGCTAGGTCTGCGACCTTCGCACCGGAAGCGTACTTTCTTGATATTTCAGTGTTGTTGATATTAACAGGTAGTAGCTTTGCTGCTATTTGTATGCTTCAACATTCTCACGTATTTCTCTGTGTACGGCGTGTCTCCATTTAAGTACTCCATTAACTTCTCACGCAAGTCAGTAATGGTTATTTGTTCGTCATTTTCTGCACAGTATCTAACGACTTGTGTGAAGGCTTCAGCCCAAGCTACATCTTCCGGTCTGACCTTTTGAACACCAGCAGTCTGCATTTCAGTAGAGCGACGGAAGGCTACTGGAATACTTTTGTTTTGTTTTGTTTTTGCTCTGAAGTTAATGTTCCACTGGCTGTGGTACAATGCATCTGCGCACAGTTTCTGCCTGTTTTCTTGTGGCCATCGAGTGAGCATGCTTGTGCAAGTTTTTTCCTGATAGCTGACTGTACTAATTTCGTAGGCAACATCATTTCCTTTTTCCGGTCATCTTTAGCTGGTAGCCGACAGAAAAGACGCTCAGTTGCGAAGTCAGATTTGGACAGCGCTGTGCTCCTAGCTCGGTGCTTTCATCTCTCTTTGTCATTAAGTCCCGTCTTATTAGGTTGACATTACAGTAACTGTGACGGCATGATTTGGCACCCTGTCACCACCACTCTACACGTGTACCTCTTCTAGAAAACACAAACTGCTTTGGCTTCCCATTCGAAAACGTATTAAGTATAAAGTCGCGTGTATGTGCTTCAGTGTTATAAACGGTTCTGGTCCAGCTTATCTCTCTAAACTGCTACATGTCTACACTCCGTCTCGTACACTACGCTCTTTTTCTGACATACGCATGCTGAAAATCTAACAATACAAACGCAAGACTCATGACTTTCGCACTTTCTCTTGCTTAGGACCCCACATTTGGAAAACACGACGGAAACGTGTCTCATGGTAAATTTTCTTATTCTTTTTGTTCGCTCGTTTTCAGAACCCACCATTTCTCAGATCTCTAGCGGTAATACTGAACTTTCCAGCAGGCTGGATGATTGCATTGCCCAGCTAAGCATTCAGAATTGTTTGCAGATAAGACATTGTCCAGTGAACCCCAAAACCAACTATTACTGTCAGTTGCATCATGCATCTTCTTTCGAAAGCAAGGCAACAACAATGATAAACTGAAGTCCGCTGGGGTGGTGTGTGTGTGTGTGGGGGGGGGGGGAGAAACTACACTAGCGCAGGTGATTTTAATAACTATCTTGAGGCGGTAGAGCTACTAGCTAGGTAGAAAGAAGAATGGCTGTAAAACAATGCCTAACTTGAACAAAGACCGAAGGAAACAAACAACAACAGCAACAACAAAACGGAATGATGACTCCAAGAAGGAGAGCCGGATACGAGAATCAAAGTTATTCTCGTCAAGCTGGATGCTGTGTGATTATGGAAGAGAAAAATAACACACCCTGTGCTTTTAAACAATCTCTATGTTCACACACACATAAAGAAAAAAGAAAGAAAAAAAGGAATCTTTGACTTGCCACGATTTTATGCGAGTGATAGTTCTTACAGTACGCAAAAGCAAACAAGAATAATGGCGCCTTTTGCTAGCCATACTGAAGCGTAAACAAGCGTACACGCACATTATTTTCAGGTCATGACACGCTGACTCAGTCAAGGCCGTGCGTGCAGTGCGTAATGGTGCTATGACTGGCGAAAGTTGCCAACCTTGCAATCTTACCAGAGTAAATCAACTTTGATTTTAAGGTGCCTCGCGACGCTTACTTTTTTCTACTTTTCATGTCTGTTTTATTTTTATCTTTTCTCTGCTCGATGCACTAGTTTTGATTACTTTTGCTTTTATTTCTTAGGGAAATTCTTTTTATAGCCGTCGTCTGCACGGCGCGTTCTCTGTTTAGTACTAGTGAATAGTAGTGAATCGTTGTTTTGACTCGATTAAAGTAATTCTGTGTCGATCAATGCTTTGTAGTATAGTATTTTGCTTAGCTGACTTCATGTTTAGTGTTTATTTTGGGTTGAAATTAACTTATTAAGTATTGTGTACTGTAGAAATTAAGTTGTATTCATAGACTACTTGATATCACTATCAGCGCTGCTGCGACTAAGATAACGCGCCCCAGGCGAAAGTTCGCACCGATTGTTTTAGTGATAGTCTTTGAGTGTGTCTTGCTTCTCTTACAGAGCGTTGTATTATAATTGTTATGTATCATTTTAACCGTTGGAGCGTACACTTTATTCTGATGTAAGTTTTAGTAACATTAATATTTTGTACATTGTGTTAGTTGTGATTTAGTTGTCTAAATCTGTTCATAGGCAGGCGCAAGCCACGCTTCCCACGCTTCCCACTGTAAATAAAATAAGTCATGTGTGTACATTTTGTTTATACGGTTTAAAAGATTGTAACTGTAGCTTTTATTTGATGTTTTTCATGTTTTAATTGGTTTAGTTATTGTAGAGGAAACTGTATTTGTGCGGGTCAAGGAAACACAATTGTCAGCCATTTTGTGGTCCAGAGGGCCGTTTTTACTGTAGCGATAGTGTGTGTTCTTTGCGGCCCGCGCCGTTCTCTTATCTATGCGTGCGAGTGAGGATTTGGGGTGTGCTGAAAAGTTGTCTGCGGCTGAGCAAATAAAACCTGATTGCTGCCGTACGCCTGCTGTGGTCTCGATTTTTACTGACTCCGCTGCCTGTGTCCTGTCCTTCTACACCACTCCATTACACCTATTTAATATATACCTATTTAATATGGCGTAGCCAATTACGGCAGTGGTTGGAGGAAGGATGACGTAAAACAGTACTTGGAGTTTGTTCCCTTTGCCGAGAAGCCAGAGCTATCAAAGGTTCTCTCTTTCAGCACTAACCTAGGTCAGCAAAAAAAAAAAAAAAAAAAAAAAAAAAAAAACGCCGTCTCTCTATTTAGCTCTGATTAGTCAGCTTCATTTCATTCTAACTCCAGCCCGTCCGCCTTAAGCGCGTTCTTAATTGGACGAATGTTTGTTCGCGAACCTAACTGGAAGTACTCGGCGAACCTGGTTGGTTCTTAATTGGGCGAACTTTTCTTCGCGAACCTAGTTGGAAGTATTCGTCGAAGCTATATTCGGGGTCCAAAAAGCTTCGCTCAACATGTTCTGGGAACATTCGCCCTATTCGACGATCATTGCCTCTGATTGGCTGAGAGCAGAGCTCTCGTGAGGATGAAGAAAAAATAAAAATAAAAATGGATGACGGTGTCGCTAGGTTCTTCACTCGCTTCGAAGAGAATTTGTTTATTTGTTGACTTGTGGGAGGCGCAGCCTTGTCTCGGAGACCCAGAATGAGATAGTTGTTAGTTGAATTACCCTGTGAGGGATGATAGAAGTATATTGACTTGACTTGAGCCTACATTTTCGATCATGCTGTCTGCTGCGCGTCTGCCGCGAGTTCGGGCCGAAGTTTGCATCTCATTACAAGCCAGTTGAGAACGAAGTAAAGTTTGGACTCTCCGAACCATGTTCGGCGAACTAAAAGTTCAATTAAGAAACGAATCATAGTTCGTCGAACTGTCCGAAGTATGTTCGGCGAATAGACATTGGCCCAGTTAAGAACGGGCTTTAACGACACTAGCCGTACGCCATGAGCAGTGAGCCAGCCGTTTCGGTGGCCCAACAGCCATGCGCTGAACCGTTAGGTTGGTACGTAGTAAAAAATAAAAATAAAACCTATCACTAGTCATTGTCATGCCAACATTCTTCCAAGCACTGGACAGGAAAACAACACAGCTGAACCAAAAACAGATAAGTGGTTTAGCTTTTCAGTTCATTTTTCGTTTTTGACCGTTTAGATGTTGATTAAGTGTCGTGCTGTAGCTTGACAAAGGGATTACCCCGAAAATTTGCTGGTTTTGTCTTGTCCTAATAAATAGCGTTGTTTTGAACCTTTTGCGTGTTTTATGGATCTGGTACGTAGCAAGCGGGTAATGTGGGTTCGATTCCACGCCTCCGCTGTCCTTTCTCTTCAGACGTTGTGGTTTATGTACACCGTCTTGTGACTTTCCCCGCACAGTTAATGAAAACATTACAAATTATTCTCATTGCTGCCCATCTTTAAACAGAATCATTCTGGTGGTGACACTGTCTTGTGACTTTGTCCCTCACAGTTAACAAAACATTAAAATAGTTCTAATTGTTGCCCATCTTAAAACAGAATCGTTGTGGTGGTAACACTGTCTTGTGACTTTGTCCCTCACAGTTAATAAAACATTAAAATATTGTTGCCCATCTTAAAACAGAATCATTGTGGTGGTGACACTGTCTTCTGACTTTGTCCCTCAAAGTTAATAAAACATTAAAATAGTTCTAATTGTTGCCCATCTTAAAACAGAATCGTTGTGGTGGTAACACTGTCTTGTGACTTTGTCCCTCACAGTTAATAAAACATTAAAATAGTTCTCATTGCTGCCCATCTTGAAACAGAATCATTGCGGTGGTGACACTGTCTTGTGACTGTGCCCCTCACAGTTGATAAAACATTAAAATAGCACTCATCACTGCCCATCTTAAAACAGGACCATTCTGGTGGTGACAGTGTAGCGTTAGGTATAGACTCCCACTTCCCCCATCTCCTGGGATCTCGGTCCCCGCCACTATCTCACCGTAGACAACACGGCGTTAAATACTTTTAATGAACGAAGGAAAGGAACGAACAGCGTATCAGACTCAGCACACAAGGGAGTTAATCAGCGCTAGAAATACGTAACCTCTGGTGGAGTTTATGTACCTTGTATTTACACGCATGCCAAGTGAGAGTTACTGTAGACGATTCAGGTCTTTGTTGCTGTACTTGTGTTACGTATTTCAAATGCTGATTAACTCCCTTCGGTGATTCTGTACTAGCGCTCTGGGTCTCGCTCTGTTTGAGAAGCGTACCTGACTGTTTAACCTGGTCCACTTCTTTAACTCAGTTGTGTTTCGCCCATCGCCGATCCATCGCGATTGACTGGAGAGTAAGTGAACTATGTGGCTTTGCATGAAGTGACATGGAGTATGGTTGTACGGTGTACACAGAACTTGCGCCGAGAGGGCAGCAGTTTCACGTGGCACCAGCCATGCCAGCGCTGTAAGCACACCACTTTGGTGGATATTAAAAACGCGCTATAAAGAGCTAGTCACTCATGTAGAATCACATGCGAGCGCAGTGAGTCTGCTCTAGAGCGGAGAATAGCGCTATACAAAAGCACTCTTCATCACCACCAACAACAACAACAAGTTAGCTATGAAGTAACCGACTATCTCTCCCTTTTCCTGTGCTCCAGCCCACCTTCCCGCAAACGGAGTGGTGCTTTCACAGTAGTTCTTGCCTCCCCTTGATGGTGGCGATCCTCATCGTGCTGTGTTTCGTTTGAGGCTTGGTACTGTACAGCTGCACACGTGTTTTGTTTGAGTCTTGGTGCTGTGTTTTGTTTGTGTCTTGGTGCTGTGTTTTGTTTGTGTCTTGGTGCTGTGTTTTCTCTGTGTCTTGGTGATGTGTTTTGTTTGTGCCTTGATGTTGTGTTTTGTCTGTGTCTTGGTGATGTGTTTTGTCTGTGCCTTGATGTTGTGTTTTGTCTGTGTCTTGGTGTTGTGTTTTGTCGGAGTCTTGGTGCTGTGTTTTGTTTGTGTCTTGGTGTTGGCGAGTTTGTCGGAGTCTTGGTGCTGTGTTTTGTCGGAGGCTTTGTTTGTTTGTTTTGTTCTGTTTTTTGTTCAAACAAGAATTTATTCAAGACAAAATAAAGATACAATGAATGGTTATGGGCTCATCAACAAGCTTGCTGCTTGTAGGCGGAGTTTTGGTGCCATGTTTTGTCGGAGTCTTGGTGCAGTGTTTCGTTTCAGGCTTGGTGCTGTATTTTGTCGGAGTCTTGGTGCAGTGTTTCGTTTGAGGTCCAAATTGGTGCTGTGTTTTGTCTGAGTCTTGGTCCTGTGTTTTCTCGGAGTCTTGGTGCTGTGTTTTGTCGGAGTCTTGGTCCTGTTTTGTTGGAGTCTTGGTTGTCTGATTTTCGTTGCTGGCGTTTTTGCTTTGTTTTTGTTTGTTTGCTTTGTTTTTGATTGTTTTTGTTTATTTTTATTTTCCGTTTATTTTGTTTTGTCTTCCTGTTTGTTTGGTTGGTTTTGTTTTTTCGTTTGTTTTGTTTTGTCTTCCTGAACCCTGGTGCTACATTTGTGTGAATCTTGGTGCTGTTTTTATACGCTGATGTGTCCCTGTTCTGTTCTGGTTTGTATCTGTGTCTTGGCCTGTTCCCGTTTTGTTTTCTAGCGTGTTCTGTCTTGTTCTTTATCGCACACTGCTCTGCGCTGCGCTGTTTCTGTTTCTTACTGTCCAAGAATAGTTCGAGAACTGCGAAAAATGAGCCAACACATAAGAGTGATCTGATGCCTCAGTGGAGGCATTCCCCCAATCATCGTCATTTATGCCAGCTGATTTCTACCTACAGATTGTGTTCAACCTTTTTTATCAGAAATCTTTAGCGCTTTGTAAATCTCTTTTCCTCCTGTTTCCCGAGGTTTTCGGGTGTCGTTGTCATTCTTTTTGGTGTAAATAATTCCTTTGATGTGTGTGTGTGTGTGTGTGTGTGTGTGTGTGTGTGTGTGTGTGTGTGTGTGTGTGTGTGTTGGGGGGGGGGGGTTGTGTGTGTGTGAGAGAGAGACAGACAGACAGGCAGATGGACAGAGACAGGGAAATCTTTCTACCGTTGTTTTGTTAAAGCTATTTTGTTGATATTGTGGTTGTCGTCGTTACGTCACTCACATGAAAAATATCTGGGGTTTTGTAATGATTTTGTTGTTGTTTGTTTTTTCGATCGACTAAATGTCCATGGCAAAACTTTTTTTTTTTTTTTTTTTTTCTCCTTCTTTTTTCTCAAACACTGTTTAAGTCGCAAACATTTTATAATGGTGATCACCATTCACTTATTTTTTTTTATTTTTTTTTTTTTTTAATGGTTTGATGACCTCGACCTGTCCGGTTCCATAGAGGTCACACAGGTTCAAGCGCACTCTGAAGTTTTAATCTAAAATCTCATACGTAACAGAGACGTATTTTGTGGATTCTTTAGAGACCTTATAATAAAAGCTCGGTAGTTGTGTAATTTTTAACGGAAGATGCTCAACTGATATAATTTTGGGATTGCCAATCTTCGTAATTCGTCAAACGGGGAAATATCCAGCTATGATACAGTAGTGTATGTGTATATTTAAAATGAAGATACTCTGCTAGTAATTACTGTGATACAGTAGTATTTGTATGAACAGGTATTTGTGTAGACTTATAGTGAAGATGCTGTGCTACTAATTACTATGATACAGTAGTGTTTGTGTGAACAGGTATTTGTATAAGTTTGAAGTGAAGATGCTCTACTAATAATTATGAATGTATGATACAGTAGTGTTTGGGTGAACAGGTATTTGTGTAGACTTATAATGACGATGCTCTACTAAGACAGTGGTGTTTGTGTTAACAGGCATTTGTGTAATTCTCAGGTAAAAGTAAGTAAACATGGTGCTTAACGTCTGCGGGAACCATAAGGCTTATTAGGGACGGGTCCGTATTCTCAAATGAAGATGCTCTACTAATTATACCTTGCGGCTGCTAATTTTCGTCAGTTATCAAACAATCCTGCTTCTATGTTTTTACTAGTGGCTGTCCCGTGTGCTTTGTTGTTTGTTTTTTCAACTGAAGATGCTGTCACAAGACAGTGTCCACCGACCACAACCTTTCTGAAGAGCCGAGGCCCTTCTACTTACCAGCCTTGCCACTTGGCCAAACCGGCGCACAACGAACCAGTATCGTGCCTCTTTCACAAGCAGGTATAGCTTAAACTGGTGTAGGTAGAGTGTTGCGGGTGAGCCGGTTTGGCCTAGCGGTAAGGCGTTAAGCTGGTAAGCGGAAGGATCTCGTTCGATACCACTTCGGCTCTCCTTTCTCTTCAAAGGTTGTGGTTTGTGAACGCTGTCCTCTGACTTTGTCCGTCACTTCCTACTGAAACATTAAAATGGCTCTCATCGCTGCCCATCTTAATGCAGAAGTCATTCTGGTGGTGACAGTGTAGCGATAGGTATATACCTCCATACCACCTTCCCCCCGTCCCTAATGAGCCCCATGGCTTCTGTGGACGTTAAGCACGATGTTTACTTACTTACAGTGTTGCGGGAGGTTGCGTCACCGCCAGGTAAACACCAGCCACGCGACGTTCCGCCTTGACCGTAGACCTGCGGAAAGCACTCAACGTGACCACGCCAAGAGTCAGATTACCTGTGACGTGACAGTGACGGCGACCAGTCCAGTGGGCGAGTGGGCAAACGTGTGGTGTGGACGGTCACTGTGTCCAGCTGCTCGGTGTCTGTGTACACGCTGAATGGTGGGGAGGTAAGCACTTGGGTGGCCCTGCCGCGAGCCGTGTCATCGCGTCCACGGGACGTTTCCCGGCCAGTCAAACGGACTGCACGGCCATGGCGTAGTTGGGTTCTGATGTGTCCGCCCCCTTCCCCTCGACCCCCCCCCCCCCACCTCCGTCCCCCCCCCCCCCCGGCCCCTACCAACCACCACCACCCCCTCCACCTCTGTTTGTTGTTCTGGTTCGTCCCGCTTCCACGGGATTTTTCCTGACCAAACTGACTGCATGGCGTAGTTGGGTTCTGATGTGTCCGCCCTCTCTCTCTCCTCACCCCCCTCCACCTCCGTTTGTTCCCCCCTCTCCCCCCCCCCCTCCACACCACCTTCTTTTGCTGTTGTGGTTTGTCCCGGCATGTCCCCGTCTTGTCCAGCTCGGTTGACCGGTGTGGTTGACCGGTGTGGTGTGCAGGCCATGTTGACCGTTAGTAGTTTGGGGGTTTAACGTGCTTTCGACCCGCACTGGGTCACCTCAGGACAAACAAACACCAACACCGTCGTTGGGTCAGTAGACGTTCTGAGCTCTTCTCGTGTCCAAGAGTGCATGTATACTAGTGTCAGAGAGCTACAAATTTGTGTAGTACATGGTACAGATCTACAAGTTCGGTCTAAGCACAAGTGCAACACGGGGAATTTGGCGTAACAGGCTGAGAGATGCAGTCTAGGTCAAGCAACAGGAACACCTTCCTTCACATTACAGCTCAAGCAAAAAAATCATCTAACCGGTACCAGTCCGTAATTCGTCGCGAAGCGAGATCCAAACACAAAAAGGTTCAAACGAACGCTTATTTATTTTAACACGGACACACAGTATGCACATTTTTCGGGAAATCCCCTTTATCAAGCCATAAAACGACACTTAAACAACCAGATAAACGGCTAAAAACGATGAAAAATTAAAGAAAAAGACTTATAGTTTTGGTGGAGTTTTTGCAGCTTGTTCAGGTGCTTGGAAGATTGCTGGCATTAACTCGTCGCGAAGCGAATTAAAAGGACTCTCTCTCTCTCTCTCTCTCTCTCTCTCTCTCTCTCTTCCTCTCTCTCTCTCCTCTCTCTCTCATCTCTCTCTCTCTCTCTCTCTCTCCTCTCTCTCTCTCTCTCTCTTATTCTGAACTACTCTGGGCGGTAAAAACTCCTTA
>OY757546.1:25579952-25600705 GCA_963584105.1 Alviniconcha strummeri | reverse complement strand
GGGGGGGGGGGTCGGGGGAGGAAGGTATAATAATAGAGCTGTTTACACGCCTCCCATACACACGCCGCCCCTTCATGTACACACTGACTGCGCCGAATATACACATATAACCCCTAATTGTATACACCGCATACCCGCACCGGTCGGATTTGTGCCTCGTGTATCCAAACTGTCGCGCTTTTGACGTATCCTCGTCAGTTGTAAGCTAGAAAGAGGGGTTGCTGGAGTGGGGAGGTGAGTGGAGGGGGAGGGGGGTCTTCTTCAGACTGGCGGGCCGTTCCAGTGGGTCGGTTGTGGGTACACACCACCTAGTTCATTGGTACACACTCACAAACGGGCGGGGTGAATATAGGAGGTTCTTCTTTTACTGACTGCAGTTTCAGAGAGAGAGACTCGAGAGACAGATAAAGGGAGGGGGAGGGAGTGAGGGAGGGATGAGGGAGAGGGAGGGAGGGGAGAGAGACGGACAGACAGACAGACAGAAAGTAAATAACTTGGTGTTTTACATCCAGTCAACCATTTCGGTTACATCAGGGCGAAAGAGGGAGGAGGGAGACAAAGAGAGACAAACAGACAGCCAGCCAGGGGGAGAGAGACAGAGGCAGAGAGAGACAGAGAGGGAGAGAGAGAGACCCACTGACCGAGACTGTCGTCAGCGAACTCTTGGTGCGTTGGTCAACTGGTGTAAAATGATGCATGATACACCTTACTCATTAGCTTAACTAACGCCCAGTCAACCTCGAGGGTCATACCAAGGCCAAACCGACAAGTCTTCAATTCACAACTACAGTCTGAGTCACTGTTCATGACGCCCGTCATTGCGTTTAATGAGGACAAGCTAGAAAGAGGTTGAATGAGCCGGGGAAGCGAGGGATTGGAAAGACAGAAAACATACTCGGACCTGTTGCAGTCCAGACGTGAATTAGAGGGAACCTTTCATATCTAACTCAACTGTCAACAGAACGGACCTGCAGTGCTGTGTCTACAGCTTGATACCGAACGGGAATAGCTCATTTGGTACAAAGCCCGTCTGTTTTAAAATAGACGGGCTTTGGTTGGTAGAGCGTCCGACTGAAAAGCCAGGAGCTAACTTGATACCATATGGGAATAGCTCAGTTGGTACAAATCCCGTCTGGTTTAAAATAGACGGGCTTTGGTTGGTAGAGCGTCCGACTGAAAAGCCAGGAGCTAACTTGATACCATACGGGAATAGCTCAGTTGGTACAAAGCCCGTCTGGTTTAAAATAGACGGGCTTTGGTTGGTAGAGCGTCCGACTGAAAAGCCAGGAGCTAACTTGATACCATACGGGAATAGCTCAGTTGGTACAAAGCCCGTCTGGTTTAAAATAGACGGGCTTTGGTTGGTAGAGCGTACGACTGAAAAGCCAGGAGCTAACTTGATACTATACGGGAATAATTCAGTTGGTAGAGCGTCCGACTGGAAACCCAGGCGCAAACTTGTACCATGCGGGAATAGCTCAGTTGATAGAGCGTCCGACTGAAAACCCAGGCGCAAACTTATACCATACGGGAATAGCTCAGTTGGTAGAGCGTCCGACTGAAAAAGCCATGCGCAATACTAACGGCGAGTTCGAGTCCCCGGTACGGCAAGAGATTTTTCTCCCAGAGTCAGTTTTCAGTGCAAACTGTCTTAACGTGTTCCTACAGCCCCCGTGTGCAATCGTATGCTTCAACATCTGTGCACACGTTAAAAATCCCAAACATTGGCAGCCATACCATTGTCTGGACACACGAAAACACTACACATGCTGGTAGAAATGGGTAGCGCTGCCCTTGCGGCGGCTGTGCCTTACCCAGGTAAGGCGACCCGAATTTTTCGCACTGAAGAGACAAGGAAGTATTAAAAATAATTAAAATAAGTAAAAGTACACCGTAAGTATAATTACTGCGTAAGTATAAGTAAGAATAAATGTTATTTGGTCTACTAATAAAATTTTGGGGGGGTAATCCCCTTTGTCAAGCTACAAAACGACACTTAAAGAACAGTTAAACGGTTAAAAACGATGAAAAATGAGATGAGAAGCGAAATAACTTATCGTCTTCTTTTTTTTCCCCCTCTTTTTTTCTTCTCGGTTGAGCTGTTGTTTTCCTGTCCAGTGCTTGGAAGAATCAAGTGTTACTTGTGTAGTTTAGCATACAGTTTGCAATTTTGTTGTGGCGGACCAGAAACTGTGGATTCATAAAGTCTTTTATATATATATGGGTCATTCTCCTGAAAACTGGACCAAAGAGGGTGCCACTTTCCCGATGAAATAAAAATTAAACTAAAACATGAAACTTTTTAAACTACCGCTATATTTCTGATGTAATGTGTTTGGAGAAATAAGGGAAGTGCCACAATGGGTAAATGCATCATTATTTCTTGCGCTGTGAGCCTTTTTTGGTAAAAATCGGGGCATTTTCATGGCCGCTATTTGTGACATGGCTTTGGTAAGGTTAGCTGATCGCAGATATTTCTTTGGAATCGTTCATGATTGAATAAAAACAGGTTTCATGAGCAAGAAGGAGGCCAGTTCTTAGATACAAATGGTATTTACTGTGTGTTGTTTGCTATTAACAGCTCCAAACAAAGGAAAGATAATCAGTGTCTCGCACGTTACCGATGGTGTCTTCTGAGTGTGTATCACGATATTGTCACTTGTTCACAACGGAAACAAAATTTTTTTTTTTTTTTTTTTCTTCTTTTTTGTTGTTGTCTTTTTCCTTTTTCATCAGCTTAGTAAATAACCACTTTTCACCTTATTTTTAATGCTTGTTTGATGACAAAAGAGTAGGTACGAAATAAATTACAGTCATTTCTTCAGGGGTGGTTGACCTGGTGTCTTACAATGGTGTAACGTGCGAGCACACAAAATAATTATTTCTGCTTGTACCATTGACTTTCGACCTACCCTAATGTACCAGTCCACATCAGCTGACTTGCCGCAGCAACGTTTGACCTCTTTTTGCGCTGTGTGTGGTGTGTGCGCGTTACGATTGTCTTCTTTTCATTCGCTTCGTCCTGGGGTGACCCTGTGCGGCTGACCGGATTAACGAACTCTTCTTCATTTGATTATTTCGCCATAGTCTCCCACGATTCCGAGAGAAAGAAAACCCACCAGAGACTGAGATTGCACGAGACTAATTCACTTGTAAACTCAAAGTTACGAGGTCTTGTGTTGTAATCTCTTACGCTTGACATCGTCGTCGCGTAGCAATCTCTCTCCCTTAACGACACGAGCGAAGCAATGGTTGTATCCTCTGGTGGTCGAAAGCCGAGGTCTCTCTCTTCCTCCTCCCCGGACTTTGTGACTACTGGGCTGTTCGGTGAAGCTGGTTTGCACGAGTGAATGCCCTTTGTAATCTTTCGCGCAAGAAGTCGCGATAGGTCGCAGCGTCACTTCCGGGCCGATTTCGGTGTAGGCGTTGCTTCACGCTGTGTATAACAATGGAAGCTGAACCTAGAATTGCGAAGCAATACAAATGCCACCACTGTTGCGTCGTTGTTGTTGTTGTTTTTTTGTGTTGTTTTTTTGGCTGACCAGAAGATCGCGAGTTAGTGGGAGGAAAAATGCGTTTTGGGGCATCCTATTGGGCGATTCAGGCGGGGTTGTTAAGTCCCTTGACTTTTGCCTGGCATCGCTTAAGTCCCTTGGCTGCTTTTACTTCCGGTGCGTACTTTCTTCACAATGGAAGGCGGTGACAGTGAATTTGCGAATTTTACACTGCCAACGTTAAAGGCATTTTTTGAGGCACGTAGTCATAATGTGTCTGGAAATAAGCAATAACTTGTTGTTTGTGCTTTAGGATGCCCCAAAACGCATTTTTTTCTACAAACTCGCGATCTTCTGATCAGCCCCAAAACGACGTAAAGACACTTTTTGTTCACCCTCCATCCCCTTTCCATGGTAATTTTTTTTTCTTCTCTCTCTCCAAAGAAAATGCAACAGTATTGGCATTTGTACTGCTTCGCAATTCTAATTTCAACTTCCACTGTTTTACACAGCGTGAAGCAACGCCTACTCAGAAATCGGCCCGGAAGTGCGCTGCGACCTCTCGCGACTTCTTTCGCGAAAGATTACAAAGCGCATTCACTCTAGCAAACCAGCTTCGCTGAATCGCCCAATAACACGAGCAACAAGTTATTGCTTATTGCCAGACACATTCTGACTACGGGCCTCCAAAAATACCTTTAAAGTTGGCAGAGTAAAATTCGCAAATTCACTGTCACCACCTTTCATCGTGAAGAAAGTACGCACCGGAAGTAAAAGCAGCCAAGGGACTTAAGCGATGCCGGGCAAAAGTCAAGGGACTTAACAACCCCGCCTGAATCGCCCAATAGGCAGCGTATCTGTTCCCATGGCTGACAAATCCTTCTCTCTTTTTTGCAGTTTTTATTTTATTTTTTATAGTTTTATAGTTTTGTTTTGTTGCAGTTGTAGTTGTTGTTGAGCTCGGTTGTTTTCCTGTCCAGTGCTTTGAAAAATGTTGGCATGACAATGAACCTTTTATGCGTTTTGATCTGGTTTTAGAACACTAGCAGTCATTCTTGTTTCAGATTTTTGATCTTCTCCAAGGTTTGCAAAGCAAGAAGCTCCGATAGCTCTGGGGATGCCGAGGACATCAAGCCCCACATCACCATAGCTCCGGCAGAGCCCAGGGGCGGTGTCAACTCGAACTCAAAAACTGTACAAGGATTGTAGTTTAGGTTTAGTCAAAAACATGTCTAACAATTAGTCCTTGCTAAGCTAGATGTGGAGCTGGGCTGTCAAAGTGAGTTGGACTGTCTTTGCCTCAGGTTTAAAGAGCTGGTTTTCCGGACTTTGTCTTTGTGACTCTGTTCAGCACAATTGTTGCTTTGGTTCAGGTTCCAAAGCTGGTCTTCCGGACTCTGTGACTGTTCAGCACAGTTGCTGAAAGAGCAAGTTGCTTTGCATTGTCCTTTGCTTCCTGTTCCAACAGCTAGTCTTCCGGACTCTGTCTTTGTGACTCTGTTCAGCACAGTTGTTGAAAGAGCAAGTTGCGGAGTACGCAAGTGGCTTTGCACTGTCGTGGTCCCCACCTCCTTAACATTTATTGTTCTGGCGGCCCTGTGGCTGACGGTCCCTTCGGTCTTCATGTGTAGGAGCGCAGGAAAGAGCTATTGTAGGTACCCGACCTGCCTCCCATCCCACCCCACCCCCCATCCCATCACCTCGTTCCCGCGTTCCTGATAAGCCGCATCAATGTGGCTTCTGTGGACGTTAAGCATCACAATAAAAAATAAATAAAAAATAAATAGAAAAGTTCCGGGTTGGCCGTGAGTTGGTTTGGCCTAGAGGTAAAGCGTTAGGTGAAGGATCTCGGTTGGATTCCGCTCCGGCTCTCCTCTCTCTTCAAAAGTTGTGGTTTATGGACACTGTCTTATGACTTTGTACCTTACAGTTAATCAAACATTAAAATGGCTCCCGTCGCTGCTCATATTAATGCGGGGGTCATTGTGGTGGTGACAATGTAGCGTTAGCTATAGTCTCCCTCTTCCCCCACCCCCTGGGATCTCGCTCCACGCCAGCCCCTCTTCGGAGACAGCTCGGCGTTAAACGCGTCTAACCAGCCAATGATCCTGGAGGCCTACGTCCGAGGCAGCACATCGCAGGACTGATCCGAGAAGGCTTGATGTCAGTGAGTGGAGTAAGTAATCCAGACTTGCTGGTCTACATTGCTGAACTTGTTAACCTCCGGGGGTTCGTTCACTAGGTGCCTGCCAGATTTGGCAACACTCGTTACAACTCTTCACGTAGTTGTGTGGCTGCAAGGGACAACTCTCCGCAGCTTTCTATGGCGTATAGTCTGTCAGTCGGCTTCGCTGGGTTTATTCACAAGTCTCAATGCCTTTCTGTTTTCTTGTTCCTGCTCTTCTTTTTTCTTCTTTTTTTCCGTGTGTATGTGCGTGTGCGTGTGTGTGCGTGCGTGCGTGCGTGTGATTGTGTGTGTGTGTGTGTGCGTGTGCGTGTGTGTGTGTGTGTGTGTGTCCGGGTCGCCCGAACGCCAAAGAAAACTCTCACTGGCTCACAGAGTCAGTGAATGAAATGAGTCGCATAATTATTCACCGGCAAAACCGACGGAGAGCTAAATGCAGTTCTAGATTGAAAGACCGCTTTGTCCACAGCGTCACACTTGCCGAACGCTACATACGCCATTCACCCCTTCGCTTTTCATTCTGTATTGTTTTTTCTTCTTCTTTTTTTTTTTTTACATCCCTGTGTATTCCCGTATATATATATATATTTCAATCCAAGCTGTGCATTGAGAGACGTTCACCAGTTGTCTGTTTTCACGGTGTGGCCTGCGGTTTGGGGCGTGCGGTTTACCGTCAGTCGGAAGGCTCCGTTTAAAAGGCACGGCTCTTCTTCAAAACGTCAAAGTCCGTTGACTGATTTATATACGGCCGTTGGCTTCGTTCACACTTAACAAACAATAAAATGTCGACCTGCTGCCAGCGAAAGGGGGTCGTGAACATGGTTAGCTGCACGATCTCGGTGCATCCGCTACAGTGAACTGTCTCTTCCGAAGTGCTTCTAGTATTAACTGACGCTGCCTTTCTCACGCTGGTTTGTTAAACGTGTTTCAGTCAGTAACGCCTAGTTGTCTCCGAAAGATACTGGCGGGGACCGAGATCCCAGGAGGTGGGTGCCGGAAAGAGGGAGACTATACCCAACGCTACACTGTCACCACCAGAATGATTTCTGCATTAAGATGAGCAGTGATGAAAGCAGTTGC
Source organism: Alviniconcha strummeri (assembly GCA_963584105.1). Lineage (NCBI taxonomy): Eukaryota > Metazoa > Mollusca > Gastropoda > Provannidae > Alviniconcha > Alviniconcha strummeri. Next base: position 25,593,946 of record OY757546.1, on the reverse strand, counting down.
TTCATTAACAGTGAGAGGCAAAGCGAGTCATGAGTTACTGACCACGAATCGCTTTTTTTTAAGAGAGAGGGGAGCCGAAGCGAATCGAACCGAGCCACGGTCCTTCTGCTTACTATACTATTCCCGACCGCTCGGCCAACCTTTATCTCACGCCGATACAGCTTTATCTCATTAAATTTGATGGATGCCTGTAGCAGTGATTGTCAGTGTCTGGTCGTTTGCATGGAATTCCCCAAACAAGTTACCAGACCGTAAGTAAAAGATCTAATTTGTGCGTCCACACCGCAAATGGAAACATAGGTGGGGGGAGGGGGGGGGGTTGTATGGGGTGTGGGGGAGGGTATGCGGGCGCAAAACTGATGAAGTTCGATTCCCCAGTCCCCTGCACCGAATTCCAAGCTATCAAAGTTTCCCAGTTTTAAGCCTGAGGTGGGTCAGATTACAGCCTTGCTTGCTTTGCCTACTGCCAGGAAATCTGATTTTGTCATTTTTGCCATCCCGGTGCATTCAACTTCATTTCTCCTGCCCACTTCAGAAATAAGTTGACATCCGTCATGAATTGTACGTCAGATCTAGCCGCCTGCGGTGTGACGAATGTCAGTGTTTCGCCTTAACAATTATGACCCTTCCGGGCTACAGGGTGTAAGGTACCATGTAACTAACCCAGTCAGTCAGCAACTGCCACTGGCTGCCACCACTGAAGAAGCTAGACGGCAAAAACCACTGGCAAAAACCACTGACTGAGGAAGCTAGACGGCAAACAAACATTGAACAACAAAACTAAAGAAGCTAGACGGCAATAACCACTGGCAAAAACTACTGAAGAAGCCAGACGGCAAAAACCATTGGCAAAAACTACTGAAGAAGCCAGACGGCAAAAACCACTGAAGAAGCTAAACGGCAAAAACCACTGGCAAAAATCACCGAAGAAGCTAGACTATGGCAAAAACCACTGAAGAAGCTAGACTATGGCAAAAACCACTGGCAAAAATCACTGAAGAAGCCAGACGGCAAAAAACACTGAAGAAACGGCAAAAACCACTGGCAAAAACCATCGAAGAAGCTAAAAACCACTGGCAAAATCTACTGAAGAAACCAGACGGCAAATACAACTGGCAAAAGCCACTGAAGAAGTTAGACGGAAAAACAAACAAACAAACAAAAACCCACTGGCAGAAACCACTCAGTGATAAAGCTAGACTGACGGCAAAATCCACTGGCAAAAACCACTGAAGAAGCCAGACGGCAAAAACGACTGGCAAAAACCACTGAAGAAACGGCAAAAACCACTGGCAGAAACCATCGAAGAAGCTTGAGGCAAAAACCACTGGCAAAATCTACTAAAGAAACGAGACGGCAAAAAAAACAAAAAAAAACTGGCAAAAGCCACTGAAGAAGCTAGATGAAAAAACAAAAAAAACAAAAACCACTGGCCAAAACCACTCAGTGATAAAGCTAGACGGAAAAAAACACTGTCAAAAACCGCTGAAGAAGCCAGACGGCAAAAACCACTGGCAAATACCAGTCCCAGACAGCTGATCTGCAAGCCACCGGCTGCAGAAAGAGGCGGACGAAGTGCTCCTGAATGGGGGCAGCCCGAGAGATAAAGACGGGAAATGTCTGTTCAAACACGTTGTGGAATCTCAGGCTCCATCTCCGTATCGCAGTTACTTTTACAAGGGGAAAATCTGTGCTTTTACTACACAAGCTCTGAGAGAGTTGTTTCAGTGCACTGCAGGTAGCCACTGCTGATCGCTACTGTATCGTTGGCAGTTGCTGCCTCTATTCGAGAATTACAACTGCAGACTTTTGGCGATGCAAAGTTCTACATTTTCAGCTGCAAACGCACACTTCGAATCTGCAAACGCACACTTCAAACCTGCAAAAAAACAAAAGCAAACAAACAAACCAAAACAAAAAAGACCCAGCAACAAAATAAAATCAAAACAAAACACAGAAACATACCCCCCCCCGCCCCCGCCATTAAAAAAAAGAAGCAAAACGGGAGGTAGATTTGCAGTTATAAAATCAGCTTTGTCGGGAGTTACAAAAACAATAAGCTTTGTCGCGACAAGGCTGCCTCTCCTCGACAGCTTCCTAGCTTGCAGCAAGTTTACAGCTGTCTCAAGAGCTCCATGCGGCATCAAATCCTCCAGGCTGCCGTTTTGCAGCTGCTTGTATTGAATTTTATTGCAGCTGAAAACGGGAGGCAGGTTTGTCGCTGCAAGGCTGAGTCTGCCGCTGCATGATGATGATAATAATAATCACTTACATTTGTCAGCCGCCCTTTCTCACAACAGCTGAGAGAGCTTTACAATAATTATTAACAACATGGTTTTACAAGTTATACAAAATACACAAGTGTCACAGACGAGTCAAGCATATGATTATGACCACTTAGCTAGCCTAGCTCTTTGCTTATAACCTGCCGCACCCCCCCCCCCCCCCCACTCCCGCACCCCCCCCCCACCCCATCTCATATGTCTGTCCCTGTCTGTCTCTGTCTCTCTCTGTCTGTCTCTGTCTCTGTCTGTCTCTGTCTCTGTCTCTCTCTCTCTCTCTCTCTCTCTCTCTCTCTCTCTCTCTCTCTCTCTCTCTCTCTCTCTCTCTCTCTACACACACACACACACACACACACACACACACACACACACACACACACACACACACACGGCACACACACACACACACACAGAGTTTTGCTGATGTCAAGGAAAAAGCTGACTGATAGAATCTGATGTCTTTTGAAAGTGTCTTCCAGAGCGTCAGGAAAGAACGTTCGTTCGTACGTGCATAAGAACTGCAACGTTGTTGTTTTTGTTGTTATTGTTGTTGTTTGTTGTGTGTGTGTGTGTGTGTGTGTGTGTGTGTGTGTGTGTGTGTGTGTGTGTGTGTGTGTGTGTGTGTGTGTGTGTGTGTTCAGCTTCAAAAGTAAAGCTGTCGTTGAAGAGTCCACCTTTGCAGATAGCTGCAACGCTGGGTTTGCGACTGCAAACGTGCGCTTTGCGGCGAGACAGTCACTGCAGGCGCAACTGTGGAATTGTGGCAGCGGCCTGTGCTGAGTGAGTGCAGTACAGTCTTCAGGAGAAGACGTGCGGTCGCCACAATGACCGCCACAGAGGCTTTGAACGTTGTTTATTGGTCCACAACCAGGGACCATTATTGCCAAGGTAAACATCGCTCTATCTGCGCGCTGCACGTGCGAAGATGTGGAGAAGGAGGACGGGGGAGGGGGGGGGATACACGGCGGCGGAGCAGAGGGTTGGTGGGGGGAACCCCCACCCCCGCTATGGTGAGAGGTGGCGGCGTGTGGAGCTGTAGGGGTCAGCGAGTGCGAAAGGCATCAGCGGCGAGCGGCACGGCGCGTGCGCTGCTGGCTTTCCCTGTGACAGCTGGCCCATCACTAACTGAACACCTCGCCGCCCATCACACCTCGTGTGGTCTACCGCCCGCCGCTCTGCCGTCCATACAATCACCAGGACCAGGGAAGGCCGCGGTCATTGATCTCTGATGTACGACTTCTCCTAGTCCTTCTGCCCTCAGGAGGAAACCGATCACGTTTCCGCCGGGTGTGCCTCGGCATACAGCGGTCTGGAACATTCCGCACGAAACGTTCTCCAGCCAGACTGTTCCCACCATGGTCTCAGTATTGTCTGGTAGCGGTCTGGTTTTTCAGTCGGTCAGTTTTGTTTCACTGCGTTGTGGGAAGGGCTGTTGGTAATGAAAATTATACCAGTCGTTAACTGAGTGTGCGCATTTCCAAAAAACGCCTGTTTCTAACGGAGGGTTGGGGATGTGTCAACCTAATGATTTTTATTTAATTTGAGAGGTGTTTGTTTTTTTACGTTTTGGTTTGACACAGACAAAGCATTATTCCTGGTAATTTTGGGTTTGCTATAACTAAGTATTAGTGTATGCAGATTGAGAGAGAGGGGGCGTATGTCTAAGAGTGTGTATGTGCGTGTGGTTCATGACTTAGAATTATTGAGATATGTTCTTCGTTGTGCGATCGAATGACAGCTTTAATTTCCCACTGGGATTAATAAGGTATATTATTATTGTTTAATGCCATCAGTTTTTCTGCCTAATTATTTGTATTTTGTACATTGGAGCAGTTTCCGTCTTTCCCAGAACAGGCTCGACTTAAAGTGCATAACACGCAATGTAGAATAGCTAGACTGTCTTTCAGTTGCCTCCAGGCCTAGAATAGACTGTGACAAAAGAGAATAGTTCATTAATTTTGACAATGTGGCGCTTCATGAGATGGCACGAATCATTCTTCTGTGATTTATTTTCAGTATTTATTTATTTCCGGTCACTGATTTAATTTCTTTTCTTCTTCTTCTGCTTCGTCTTCTTCTTCTTCTTCTTCATCTTCTTCTTCTTCTTCTTTTCGGGGGCGGGGCGGGAGGTTGGGTTTGTAATCGTTATTTCTAGAGCCTATGGGCATGTCGAAGGCGACACAGTATCTTTGCAGTCTATGACGACAGCAGCTTCACCGAGAGCGGACGTTTCCCTTGGAAATGAAACACGATGCATGCATCCCGATCCGGAAAACAGACGGTCGTGTCATTTTAATTAAAAAGATGTTGTCGCGGCGTTAAGAGGTCCATGTCAGGATTACTTTCAGTTCTAGTAACCTTCATGACACTGCGTGACACACTACCGTACTGAAACCCTCGAAGTCGTCGAAGTGTCGCTACTGGAGTGGCCGGAAAAAACTGCACTTGTATGTATGACAATATGTACAGGTGTGGGGAAAGGCCGGTTGCACACGCTACCGTCTCACTCAACGCTGGGTAAACCTCAGAGTTAAGTGGCTGCCTGAGGAGCGCTAACAAACCGATGAGCCCAACACCACAGACAGCCAAAAAGGAAAGAAAACAAAGAACTCGATTAAACGTCAAAACATGTCAGGCGAACAATTTAAGAGAAAGGTATTTACAATGCGAAAAATCTCGCTCAGCAGGATCATACTTACCGCGCGCGCACGCACGCACGCACGCACGCATGCACGCACACACACACACACACACACACACATGCACGCGCGCGCGTGAACACATACATGCATATGCACGCGCGCGCTCACACGCACACACACACAAACATGCACATGCACGCGCGCGCACACACATGCACATGCACACGCGCGCCCGCACCCACACACGCATGCAGATGCAGGCACGCACACATGCACATACACGCACGCGCGCACACACATGCAAATACGCGAGCGCGCACACACACACATATACACACAACACACACACACACACACACACACACACAAACACACAAACACACACACACACACACACACTCACACACACACACACACACACACACACACACACACACACACACACACACACACACACACACACACACACACGCATTACTTGTCGTGCGGCCAAGTGACGACAGACTGCAGTCAGACAATGCCTGTATGTCAGTATCGGTGTTAGGTAAGTGCGTGCACAAGTTTCATTCAACACCTGCGAAACTGGAGTTTCAAGACGGACAGGTGCTAGTGCGCAGTTTACCGCATGGACCTGACAGAAAAAAACCGTCACGAGTGCAGTTTCACTTTAATACTTTGTGCTCGTGCACCGAGAACCCTGCAGGTAAACAGGTGAACCAGTTCATCAGTCGGTCGCTACTCGGAGGGGCTGCCTCCCGGCGTGTGTTGACTTTCCCAGCGGCCTTCGTTTTCAGGGTCAGTCAGCCCTTGTGCTCTCAGCGCCCCCCCCCCCCCCCCCCACGCCCCCTCTGAGATACTACAGCAAGTAGTGTAGTACATGTACGTGTCTCAGCGCCCCCCCCCCCCCCCCTCTGAGATACTACAGCAAGTAGTGTAGTACATGTACGTGTCTCCGGCCCCCCATGCTGGCTTTCTTCAAATTGCTTAACGTCAACAGGGACCATTATTTTATGGACTGTTAGGGACGGAGAGCCCAGGACGTCCACCGTCCACCTCGACTTGCGGTCAAACAGCTTCTGAGCTTGTACATGTCACCGGTTGTGCCTTTCAGTCTAGTGGCCGTGCCGATCGAGTTATCCTCTTGGATATCCGTGCTAAATTGTCCCCCTTGCTAGGTGTGCCGGATTGACCCTTGTTACCGAGCTGTGGCGAGTTGCCTCCCTGTGCCGAGTTGGCCCCCTTGCTAGCTGTGCCGAGTTGTCCCCCTTGCTAGCTGTGCCGAGTTGCCCCCCTTGCTAGCTGTGCCGAGTTGGCCCCCGTGCTTGTTGTGCCAAATTGCCCCCTTTGCCCCCCTTCCCAAGTTGTACCAAGTTGCCCCCCTTGCTTGTTGTGCCGAGTTGCCCCCTTTGCTAGCTGTGCCGAGTTGCCCCCCCTCCCCCCCCCCCCCCCTCCTTGCAAGCCGTACCGAGTTGTCTGTTGTGCCGGGTTGTACCGCTTGCTACATGTAGCTGTGCCAAGTCGTCCCCACTGGTGACTGTGCCAGGTTGTGCCAGGTTGTGCCAGCTTCTTCCCCTTGCTAGCCGTGCAGAGACAGCCCCCCCCCCGTTTTTTATGTATATTTTTAAATATAAATATTTCTTTTATATAGTCACTTGTTTAGAATTGTCGAAAGACAAACAGACTAATCAGTAAACTTTTCGTCAAACAAGCAGATAGATCAATAAACTTTACGTCAAACAAACAGACTGATCGATACAATTTCAAGCAGGCAGATCGATAAACTTTGCGTCAAACAAGTAAACTGATCGATAAACTTTACGTCAAACAAACAGACTGATCGATAAACTTTATGTCAAACAAACCGACTGATCGATAAACTTTACGTCAAACAAGCAGACTGATCGATAAACTGACAACCGCCGGGATAACTATGAGCCGTAGCCGTCCTCGCGGTGGGGTACCAAGGACGCATAAATTAAGGTTCCCTCTGATGACAGTCCAGAGTTGTTAAAAGTTTCCTCTTCGTTATTGCTGTTATTGTTCGTTTCTTAGTTCTTCTTTTTTGTCTGGAGTAGGTCAGAATATAGTTTGCATGCTTTCCCCTACTGACAGGAGTCTACCGTTCTAAGTTCTTCCTTTCCAGCTCATATTTTTACCGGATCCTCTCCCAACATAAGATGATGTGTGACATGAGCAGTGAATCGGGTTTGTCATCTAACGAGGTGTCTTTCGGCCTGATGTGACCTTCGGGGTTGACCGACTATTAAATAGTCAAGCACGTATCATGATTCGAATTGATCACACCATCCTTAACGAAGGGAAACTGTCTCCGTCGACTTTAGCTTGAAGGCAGATACAGATAGCTAACCCAGACCTTGCTGTCCGGGGCCTGTTTGAACGAAAAACGGACATACGTTATTTTCATCTTCACCCCGGCGAAAACCCGGGAGAGTGGATACAGCAGGTAAGCTGGCAGATATATTGACAGATGGGGCCCACGGACAACAATAGCATGGGGTGTACCGGCCAACCTTGGGGAATTCCAAACACCATTAGCACCACGAGATGTCAAGATCTCGGGGTGTGCGATGCGCACCACTTCACCCTGAGCCTCGGTAGACGGACCTGGTTAGGGGACTGCTTTCACTTAAAGCTTTGGTAGATTGACTTTGAAAACGGCCTACCTTTACTTCCAGCCTCTATGGACCTGGGTAACGGTTTAGTTTCACTTCAAGTCTTAGTAGACGGAGATGGGTAACGGCTTAATTTCACTTCATGTCTTAGTAGATGGAGATGGGTAACGGCTGAGTTTCACTTAAAGTCTTAGTAGAAGGAGATGGGCAACGGCTTAGTTTCATTTCAAATCTTAGTAGATGGACTTGGGTAAGGGCTTAGGTTCACTTAAAGTCCTGGTAGATGGAGATGGGTAACTGCTTAGTTTCATTTCAAGTCTTAGTAGACGGAGATGGATAACGGCTTAGTTTCGCTTCAAGTCTTTGTAGATGGAAATGGGTAACGGCTTAGTTTCACTTTAAGTCTTAGTAGATGGAGATGGGTAACGGCTTAGTTTCACTTCAAGCTTTGGTAGATGGACTTGGGCTGCGGTTTAGCTTCGTCTCCAGCTTTGGAAGATGGATTGGAGTAATGCTTATTTCTACATCTAATCGTGGTAGATGGATAGGAGTAGTGTTTAGCTTTACATCAAGACTTGAGTAATGTCCTGCCTTCACCACTGTTCGTGGTAGAGAGACAGGCTTTGGTAGATGGATTTGAATAGTAACCTATCCGGACCTCCAGCCTCGGTGAATGATTCCCTATACCTCCACCTCCAGACTTTATCCTACCTGTACCTAGCAGTCCTGACAGACGGACTCCCCAACCTTGGAAGATGGACTTGGGTATTTCATCCACCTTCCGAATACCTAGTGACTGTCAAGATCACTGGTGATCAAAACAGCGTCTTTGTTTGGACTTTTCAGGTTCTCCGTGGTCCTGCGGGTTTGTCCTCTCGCAACATCCAGTACCCCAGGTAAGCCCCCGAAGGGAGGCCAGGGAGGTCTTATGTCACCCTCCTGTCTAGAATCTCACACATTTGATTCCTCTTTCCTATCTCTTCTCTTGTTTTTCCAACTGGTCCTGCTGGTTTTGCTGTCTTGTAATTGTTTTTAGCTAATAGTCCATTCTCCTGACCTTTTTCCAGAAAATTCTTCCGCAGTTTTTATGCTCGTTTGCATGGCTTGTGTTGAACAGCTCGGATATGGTGGTTGGTAGGCGGTATGTCCAGCTTGCTTCCACAAGGCATTGCTATTGGCCTTTGGGCATTTATATATAAAATATTTGTATTGATTCTGTCCATTCCTGTATGCTTTTCTGTTACCTCGTATTAATATATCAGACGGATGGTCGGAGATACCAGCATTTTCTAACAAGGGCAACACAGAATGGGCTAATTAACCCTTCGATAATTGGTGTTCGATGTTTGTGTGTGTATGTTGTATGTTTGTTTCATATTTCTCTGTGGATTGATTTTGTAGATTTGACTTCAGTAACTAGTAACTTGGTGTTTCACGCCCAGTCAGCGATTAGATTTGACTTCAGAAAGGTTTATAATGAGAAGAGTTTTGAAAAATGCGTTTGCTTACGACAGAGTTTGACCGTCCTGAGGTGACCCCGTGCGGCTGAAAGGACGTTAAAATCCAGTCACTCACTTATTAGCCTTCGGTTGAGTAACTATACTTTAGAAATTGACTGAGTCGCTTGTAGTCGTGCACGTAAAGGCACAACGTGGCTGACTTAGCTGACTGGTGCTTTGAGGCCAGTCAACCACAAAGGGTTATTTAGCTGACTGGTGCTTTGAGGCCAGTCAGCCACAAAGGGTTATTTAGCTGACTGGTGCTTTGAGGCCAGTCAACCACAAAGGGTTATTTAGCTGACTGGTGCTTTGGGGCCAGTCAACCACAAAGGGTTATTTAGCTGACTGGTGCTTTGAGGCCAGTCAACCACAAAGGGTTATTTAGCTGACTGGTGCTTTGAGGCCAGTCAACCACAAAGGGTTATTTACATCACGGCTAACTTAGGTGGGGAAAATCAAAGTGTGAGTACACGTTTCCTGTGACCACTTTAATGAACATCTCCCACATCAGGATCTAAAAACACGCGCATTACTTATAGCTACGCGCAAGCATAGGAAAGTATGTAAACATGGTGCTTGACGTCCGCAGGAACTACAAGGCATATTACACACAGGGAGAAGGGGGGGATGGAGGTGGGGGAAGGGGTCGATTACATACCTATCGATACACTGTCACCAACAGAATGACTCCTGTACCAAGATGGGCAGCGATGAGAGCCATTTTAATGTTTCATTAATTGTGAGGGACAAAGTAACAAGACTGTCCATAGACGACAACTTTTGAAGAGAAAGGAGAGCCGCAGCGGACTCGAACCGTGGTACGCCTTACCGCTAGGCCAAACGGCTCACAAACATTGCAACGGAACAGCACAGCACTTGCATGCTGCTCGCTTCCCTTGCCAGTCGTAGTCAGGCCGGATGATCAGGTATGCTAAAATCTAACTTATAACAGCCTCTGTGACGCTGTTGGTGCGATAGGCACGCGAAAGGAATGCGACGACATCATCATCATCATCATCATCATCATAACTTACATTTTATAAAGCGCCGTTTCTCACAGGAGCTCATATCGCTTTACAATTATTAACATTTACAGTGGCAATATACACAAGCGCCTCATACGCACTGAGTCATGCAGATATAACCTGCTTAACACACACACACACACACACACACACACACACACACACCTCAGTATCATGTTGGGAAAAGGTGAGTTTTAAGTGCTGATGTAAAGGAAGAGGCTGATTTGTTTTTGTTTGTTTTTTGCACACCCCAGCTTTCGATCCCAGCCTCGCTTTCGATCTCCTGACACGTCGTGACCCAGCTCATTAGGAGTGGCGCATGGGTTCATGAGGCTAATGACGTGGGGCTTAATGCCCTCAGACGTGGGAATGACATAGTAGGAACAAGACGCTCAGGAGGCTGTCTTCGCCCTAATGTGTAACCGCACTGGCTGACTGGGCGTAAAAGACGAAGCTACTACTTCTCATGAGGACAGAGTCCAGGCGAGATCAAGAGAAGGGAGGTGAGCTGGACTCTCACGAAGAAGTTAGACGCTGCTGCGGTTCCAGGCGAGATGAAGAGTAGGGAGGTGGTGCTGGACCCTCAAGTTAGCCCAGAAGAGATGAAGAGCAGGGAGGTGAAGGTGGGTTTGAGAGATGGACTTCTTTCGCTTCACTTGTTTCCCAGCGGCGGAGCTACGGACATTGTCTTTGTGACTGTTCTGCATAGCAGTTGGGACAGAGTGGTACGGTAGTTGCTGCGTAATGCCGGGCGGACATTGCCATAACATTTTGTTGTTCTGGCGGCGGTCCGCGGCAGCCTTGGTCTTCCGGGTTGGCGCCAGTTTGGAGGTTTCACTATTATTTCCCACTTTTCCCACTCGTCCCCGTCCCTAATAGGCCTACTCGCCTCCGTGGACGTTAAGCAGTTTTGCTTATTCCTCGAGAGCCGGTTTGGTCTAGCGGTAAGGCAGTAGGCTGGTAAGCAGAGGGACTTTGGTTCGAATCTGCTTCGGCTCTCCTTTCACTTCAAAGGTTGTGGTCTGCGGACACTGTCTTGTGACTTTGTCCCTCACAGTTAACGAAACATTAAAATGGCTCTCATTGCTGCCCACCTTAATGCAGAAGTCATTCTGGTGGTGACAGTGTAGCGATAGGTATATAATCTCCCTCTTCCCCCCCCCCCCCCCCCCACCTCCATACCCCCTTCTCCCCGTCCCTAATAAGCCTTGTGGTTTCTGTGGACGTTAGACCCCATGTTTACTTTGCTTATTCCTCAAAAGGCTGTCAACCGATGCGGACACTGAAGCAGGAAGTGAGCTAGTGGCGGGGACGGCGATGCTGACTGCACGACGCGGCGGCCACCGAAGAGAGTGGCACGCACCGACCACGGGTCCCTTCGTTCAGGCAAGCGGCGCCCCGTCTTGATGTTTTGCTCTGCATGCAGGTTCAATCAGGTGTGCCGCACCGCCACGCTCCGCCACCTCCCACCCCGCCAGCACTATTTCCAGAGCGTGAACGTTAATGAGTTGAAACCAGAACCACTAATTGTAGGTCCTGACTGCACCGAATAATGGCGGCGTGGAAGGAAGAATGCCGCGTGACCGGAATGCGGAGGGCTGAAGGCGTAGCTTGGCGCGGATTGGTCGAAATTAGACTGCGGGTTCCGCCGGTACGGGGGATTCATAATGACGGGCTCTGCTCATCAGTCTTTGTTGTGCAGAAAATGGGTATGATTAGGGTGCCCTGTACCCGACAAAGGCTGCCCCATTAGCCAGGTTTACACTACCACCTCCCACGCCGGCGGATATGGTAAGCGAAACTGGCACACTGCCGCTGATGTCGTCGGGTAACAGAAATAACAGACACCTGTTTTTTGTACTGCGTAAAATATATATATACTAAAAAAAACACACACAAAAAAAAAAACTCGGGCAGCTTTTCGTGACAAGAAAAGCACACTGGAACGTGTTTTGTTTGCGACCGAAGACACCACGGGTCTTCTTGTTGTGTTGGTGTGACGTCTTTCCAGCGCTGATTACCTCCCTTCGTCCGTTGAAGACGCGACGTGTTTGTTTTTGAAAATAAGAGAGCGCGCGTTCTGTCTCTGTCTCTGTCCTCTGTCTGTCTGTCTGTCTGTCTGTCTGTCCTGTCTGTCTGTCTGTCTGTCTGTCTGTCTGTCTGTCTCTCTCTCTCTCTCTCTCTCTCTCTCTCTCTCTCTCTCTCTCTTACCCTCTCTCTCTCACCCTCCCTCCCTCTCTCTCTTACCCTCTCTCTCTCTCTCCACACACACACACACACACACACACACACACACACACACCACACACATATATATATTAGGGACAACGTGCTCATGAGGTTTGTCTTCGCCCTAATGTAAACCGTTAACAAGTATGTGTGTGTGTCCGTGTGCGTGCTTGCGTGCGTGCCTGGCGTGCGTGCGTGCGTCCTGTGTGAGAAAGAGAGACCAGACCCTGTGTTGTGTACTTTCAGCGTAACTGTCGCTTAAACGGATGGGCCCACTCACACGAAAGCAGCTAATTCCGCGACTGGCCGAGGAATAGTCGTCAAAACAAAACACCCTGCTCATGGCCCTTCCCCGGGCCCACCGCAGTCCTGGGGTCCAGTTTTTTCATACAACAGCTCGAAGCGATAATGGGGCTGATTGAGTAGTCCAGACTGCCGCTTGGGAAGATTTTGATGATGATCGGACTGTTTTCTGGAAGGGGTGGAAATGGGTTGAAGGCAGGCGAGACACTCAGGTTGCCTCCCCTGTCAAAAAACCTGGTCATGAGTACTGACAGGTCCACGCAGAAGGAATGGGGCATTTGTTTCCTTGCGGAAGATTGTGAAAAAGCGGTGGGGGTGGGGAGGAGGAGGAAGAGGTGAATATTGAATAAGGAGAGAGTTCAAGGTTCACGCAGTGCAAGCGGTTGGCCGGTTGGTAAGGCGCTAGGCTGGCACGCAAGGTGGGACGTGGGTTCGAGTCGACTTCGGGTGTTTTTTCTTTTTCAGTCGTTTTTTTATGGCTGTACTTTTGCCCCTGCTCCCCCCCCCTCCTCCCCCCCCCCCCCCCGCCCCCCCATGAAACGAAAACAGTAAGTAAAACATGTTGCTTTACGTCCATAGAAGCGAGATGGCTTATTAGGGGACGGGGGACATGGGGGAGTGGGGAAGGGGAGGGAAGAGTGAAGGCTCGGACCGCGAGCTCCCGACCAGGAAGGACCGAGGAGGCCGTGGACTACCGCCAGAAACAAGAACTATGTTAAGGCAATGGTGACCTGGCCATTGTACAGCAAACTAGTGTACCACGCAATTTGCTGTTTTCAGCTGCTGTGCGGAGCAGAGTCACAAGGGCCAGTGTCCGTAGCACTGCTGTTGAGTAATAACTGAAGCAAAAGAAGGTCCCACCTTTCTGAGCCCAGCTCCCACCTCCCTGCTCTTGATCTCACCTGGGACTCTCTTCAGGGTCCAGCACCACCTCCCTCCTCTTGATCTCACCTGGGACTCTGGCAAACAGTGAAACGGCTCACAAACACTGCCCACCTCACTGTAGAATCGTTTCTGGTGGCGTCAGTGCGGTCCCCCGCCAGTACCTCCCCGGGAAATAATAATAATAATAGATAACTTTTTGTATAACGCTATTCTCTGGTGTACACAAACTCACTGCGCTTTACAAACATTCGCCAACATTTTCTAAGTTTCACAAACATGATACATAATTATAATTATGCCGAATAATGTATAATACACACACACACACACACCAACACACACACACACACCACACACACACACACACACACACACACACACACACACACACACACACACACACACAGAGTACATGTGCCATAATTGTGAGAAGCAGCAAATATATGACTCTGTGTTTACCTGTGCAACGACAACAGCATTGTGTCACGATAGATTT
>OY757546.1:25577009-25579752 GCA_963584105.1 Alviniconcha strummeri | reverse complement strand
TGTAAGACAATATTGGCATATCACCTGACGTGAATAGATCCGACGGATGTTGGGGATATCAAGCCCACGAGCTGTTGTCGGCAAGGACGAGAGTGCGTCGGTGGTTTCGTTTTTCGTTTGGTTGGAGCCCGGCGTTTTGAATCGTTGGTTTTGCTTTCGTTTGCTTTGGCTCAGTTGCGCTCAGTAGGTTTTGCCTCTTCCTCCACATTTTTTTTTTTTTTTTTTTTGGTTTTTGCTCCAGGAGTTTACAGCTCCCCATCTCCATCACCGCTTTTCACAGTCCCTGTTTAGACCCCTCCCCCTCCCCTGTATCCTCTCTCTCTCCTCTCTCTCTCTCTCTCTCTCTCTCTCGTCTCTCTCTCTCTCCTCTCTCCTCTGTCTCCCTCTCTCTCTCTCTCTCTCTCGCTCTTTTTCTCTGTCTCTGTCTGCCTGCCTGCCTGTCTGTCTGTTCTGTCTGTCTGTCTGTCTGTCTGTCTGTCTGTCTGTCTGTCTCTCTCTCTCTCACACACACACACACACACACACACACACACACACACACACACACACACACACACACACACACACACACACACACACACACACACACACACACACACACACTTGAACTCCCTCCTTCCGCTTCCTTTCTCGCATCTTTCTCTCTGTTCATTTTACTGCGAAACCACTGGGCGTAAAATACCAAGTTATTGACTGCGAAACCACCATGAAGGGCCTTCACTGCTCACCCTGCATCCCTCAGTTCCCCATCCCTCTCCCTTTTCCCATCTGACAGTAAGTCTCTGCCCACCGAGCTTATGATGTGAACTGTTTCGTCCGTCCCGTGCTCCCTAGGCAACCACTGGCACCAGCAGATCATCCGGATGCTGCAGCAGAACAGCACGGAGTACCACCCCAACACCTTCACCACGGAGGTGCTGGAGTACATCCCGGAGTCTTACCGGCCTCCGGCCACCGGTCCCCGGGTTTTCTTCTCTCACCTCTGCTTCAGGCATCTGCCTCTGCAGGTACGCTTCCTGCACTTGCACTAGGCACACCCCTGGCTGTTGTTCGTTTAAACAAAATGCATTTCTTATATAACAATTCATTAACAACATAACATTTGGGCCGTGCAACAAGCAAAGATACTTACATTAGTACGGCCCGAGTCGTACATAAACTGATGTTGTTTCGTTTGTGTCGTCGTCGTCGTTGTTGTTGTTGTTGCTGTCGCTGCTGTTGATGTTTGTGTGTTAGCGTTCTTTAGCCATAAACTTTGGCGTTTGCCCTAGTTTGGGTAAGAAGGTGGCGTGTGCAACCGTTTCCCCACGCCTGCACATATCGTCGTACATACAAGTGCAGTGTTTTCAGTAATGGAGTGTGTCGTAGTATGGAGATAATTACTATAGATGGAGGTAACCCTCACACAGAGCTCTTAACACAACAAGCATTTTGCTGTCATCCCAACCTTCTGGCTGTAGACAACACGATGCCAACAGTAATTATGTCAACACCTTTTGATCGAGGCCTGCTGTTGGCGCTGATGATTTTGTTGTTGCTGCTGCCACTGTCGCTGTGGCTGGGCTGCTACTGTTGTTGTTTTTGTTGTTGTTGGTGGTGGTGGTGGTGGTGCTGCTGCTGCTATTGTTTTCGTTTCGTTGTACTGCCATATGGTAAAATATTAATCTGAAAAAATAATGACTGCTAGTGTTATAAAAACAACAACAACAATATGGTAACCAAGTTCAGAACTGTTGCCAGCCTTGACGGACATGGTGTTTGTCTCACCATGAATGTCACTGTGGTCTTGGTTATGTTGATGGCTGTGCAAACAAAAAGGTTTTCGCTAGTGTTGGATTGTTTCCTGCACACGAAAGCTGCACAAGGCTGCCGCCCCTGCTGGAGGCTGCAGCCACCCGCAGTCTGCAGGAAAGGCAGTTAGTTTCCTGAGAAAAATCAGGAACGCGGGAAGCACGGCCTTAGTGCTGACCCAGAAGATACGATCCACCAGTGAGACAGGGACTGCCACTCTCCTTCCACCAGTGAGACAGGGACTGCCACTCTCCTTCCACCAGTGAGACAGGGACTGCCACTCTCGGTCCACCAGTGAGACAGGGACTGCCACTCTCGGTCCACCAGTGAGACAGGGACTGCCACTCTCGGTCCACCAGTGAGACAAGGACTACCACTCTCGGTCCACCAGTGATATTGGGACTGCCACCACGGTCCACCAATGAGACAGGGACTACCACCATCGGTCCACGAGTGAGACAAGGACTACACCCCACGGTCTACAAGTGAGACAGGACTACCACCCACGGTCCACCAGTGAGACAGGGACTACCACCCTAGGTCCCACCAGTGAGACAGGGCTACCACTCTTTGTCGTTGGGTCTGCCCAACCACTGCAGAGGCTGGAGGACAACCTACTTAGCGCGAACTCTGTAGTCTTGCGACACTAGGGGACGTCTGTTACATGACTTGCCTGTGTGAAGAATTTACAAGGACATTAAGAAGGCAAGGCCATCATGGCACTGACTGTGACACGGAGGAGAGAGGCGTAGAGACAGAGAGCGCTCGGTGTTCTTCCTTGAGAGGACGACGAGGCACCGTCGTGGGTCAGACCAAGGCTGAGATCCAAACAAATAACACGTTCCAAACAACGCTTACTTATTAGGAGACGAACACACAGTCTGGACATTTTCGGGGTAATCCCCTTTGTCAAGCTACAATACGACATTTAAACAACAGTTAAACGGTTAAA
>OY757546.1:25562009-25572009 GCA_963584105.1 Alviniconcha strummeri | reverse complement strand
AAATGACCGACCACCACCACAACAATAGATATTAAGGTGGTGGGGAACTCGCTAGTGAGTAACTGAGGGGTTAAATTTTAACCCTCCATCGTCTAAATGCGCGTAGTCTGTTCACGCCATTTTGTAGCGTTTCCCATAGAAGTGTCGGGGGGAGGATTCTGTGTTATCTCTGTACTGATCTTTGCTGCAGGAAAAAGAAGAAAATCGTGAACCGTTTTAGGCACAGCTGTATATTTGTGTACATTTATTTCATTGGTCGTCGCGGTTCCTCTCACGAGTGCAATAAGGAGTTTCCTTGTTCTGTTGCACAGGGTTGGGAGGTGTAGTTGTTCTGCGTGTGTCTGTGGGTGGGGGGGGGGGGTACTTGCAAGTTTGTGTGTGCGAGTTTTGTTGCTGTTGTTGTTTGTTTGTTTGTTTGCTGTTTCGTTTTTTTTTTTTTTTTTTTTTTTTCGTTTTTTTTTTTTTTAGGGGGGGGGGGGGGGGGGGTACGTGTGCGAACACGCGCTCGTGTGCTGTATAAAAACAAATCATTTATTGTCGTAGGCATTGTCTCACGCCCCCCCCCCCCCCCCCCATGCCTCTCTATAACCCCTCCTCACCCCCCCTCACCCCCTCACCCCCCCAGCCCTCCTCTTCGTTTTCTCAGCTTCCTGTGTGCAACTGGGATGAGTGCATTATCATCTGTATAATGCCCTCCGACTTCTAGCTGCCTTTTCTTACTCATTCACAATGGTGCATAATTCTCATCAAGTTCTCTCCCAAGTGAACGTCTGCATACCTTGGATAGTCCTGTGTATACATATATATACATTCACAAATCTCACCTAGACGGCTTTCGGTATTAGTCGGAGCTTTTGTGGCTGAGGACACGAGGGATGCAGGCAAACTGCAGTTCCGTGTTTTGGTGGGTTTACAGTAAATAACCCACGGGCAGGGTCGAGAAACTACGAGTCTGTTGAATGTTTGTCTTGACGGTAGGGGAACTGGATGGTATTCCACGGCGACGGATTGTGGAGTTGGTCAGTGATACTGGGCCTTCGGGGTCTGGAGAGGTTTAAAAGGTTTCCGTAGAGTTACTATGTGTTGATGTGGGCAATGTTCCGTGATGGATTGTGCATTCAGTGAGGACTACTTTGAACAATGTTTTATCTTACCGAGTTCAGGCTGCTAATGGTCGAATTATATCCGCTGCAAAAAAGAAGAAGAAAAGAAAGAAACACACACAAACAAACAACCACACACAAACACACACACACACAAACAAACAAACAACCACACACACACACACACACACACACACACACACACACACACACACACACACACACACAACACACACACACACACACACACACACACATATATCTTGCCGTATACCGCAAAGAATCGGACGGCAAATCTTACAGTTTCCATGGAAACTCCAGCGTAGCTATGTTTCATAATTATATGAAATTAAACTTTTATTGCTTCCCCCCTCCCCCCTCCCTGTTGGTAACCATTTCCTGCTGATAAATTATCTTGGGGTCTTTGTGAACCGCTTTGTTAAGGAATTTGTTGCTATGCCATGATATGTTGTGTTATGTATAATGCAGTGTCAAGATGTGGAACGTCTTTGTTGAGAAATTGAAGGAACCTCGACCGGCTTGAATAAGAAGAACATGTCTTTTCGATAGTCTATGATACCAAAGCATAGTGTACAGGTGTGTAAAGATTGTTGTTTTGTACAGAATATTTCAATATATTGTTTTATTGTTTGTTTTTTAGATCAGTTGTTTTAGACATTTTGGTTTTAATTTTGTTTCTGTATTTGCTCAACGTGCTGTAAGTATTTTTCATGAATAAACAGTTGGATTTGTTATTCAATGACTGACCCCTGTGTCAATGTCTGTGTCAATGTCTGTGTCAATGACTGTGTCAATGTTTGGTTTGATGAACGATTGTGCCACTGCAAGAGCAAACTTGTTTTCTGTCTATGTCAATCTGTTTTTCTGTCTGTCTGTCTGTCTATGTCAGTCTGTTTTTTCTGTCTGTCTGTCTGTCTATGTCAGTCTGTTTTTCTGTCTGTCTGTCTGTCTGTCTGTCTGTCTGTCTCTCCTCCTCTTCTTCTCTCTCTCTCTCTCTCTCTCTCTCTCTCTCTCTCTCTCTCTCTCTCTCTCTCTCTCTCTCTCTCTCTCTCTCTCTCTCTCAGCGTCTGCATCATTATATTCTGTTTTGCCTATGTCTCTGTAATATGCATGTGCTCTTTAGTTGTAACGAAGACATATTATTGCTATTCGGTATTCACACTAATCATTTATTTATGAAAGACTTTGCTTGCAACATTTGGAGAATAGCAGACAACAGATTCCTGTCTGTACGTCACACCTCCAGTGGGTGACTGGGCGTAAAACACCAAGTTACTTACTTACTTACGTTACACCTCCGTGTGTTCAAAGCATTTTGTACGATTATCGTTTGGACTTAAGAGAGACGACTAGCAGAAGGGGGGGGGGGGGGGAGGGGGAATCGTTGTGCGAGTAATTTACCTGCTGGGTACATCTTTTACTATTTTCACGACAACGACATAGCTATCACAGCTGAAGCATTTCGATGAAGACAGACTAATTTGTCTTTGAGTCTGGCAAGGGCAGCGCCATTTGGTAACGAGAAAAAACTGTAGCTCTTTCTGATTGGCTGGTACGAGGGAACGTTGCCAGCTACTCAAGGAAAACTAGAACGCGGGAATATCCCGGAAATTAATGTTCTATTGCGGCTTACTAGTGGCAAAAGAACATTGGCAAATTATATGCACATACTAGTGTAAGTAGTACCTGTTATGGCGACTTACCAGCATCAAATCACATAGTTGTAAATTATATGTACATAATTATAATTATCTTGACCTAATTATAATTGTGAGCTTTTGGCGGGCATAATTAACGGCTTACTAGTGCTAAAAGCACATAATTGTGATTATTTCGATATAATTACTAATTATCTCTAGTATGATTAGTAATTATCACTACCTAATTGGTCTTTTGACGCTTAGTTCCAACGGCTTACTAGCGTGAAAAGTACAAATTACTATCTTGCCAGCCGTGACAAAGAAGCGTGCATGCTACACTCGTACTAGGGCCACTTGAGATTGGAAAAGAGGGTGTCTGGCGGTGGCTACGTTTAGACTGGACAGCGTGGACCTGCTATGTGTGTGCGGGCCTGTTAGCACATCCCTCTCAAAAATGACAGTGGTTAGTGTAGGTTTTAAAAGAATCAAAATCGGTTTCAAGCGCAGTCGATGGTATGGATTAGTTGAGGAAACAAGTGGGGGGTAAATGTTCTTTCAAGTAAGTCGGGGTATTTTCTTGAACAATCTTGTGGTACATAATAATTTTGTGTCTGAAGCGTCTTTCTCGTAAAGTCGTAAACCCTGATTCAGTGTATAGTTTCTGGTGACTTGTTCTGCGAACAGCACCTATAATGGTTCTTATTGCATCGAGGTGTGGACTTTCCAGTTCTTCTGCTAATTTCAGACTACAATTATCCCAAATGACGTCGACGTAATCTAACTGCGGTAATATAAAAGACCTATATATGGTTTCAAGAGCTTTTCTGCTAAGACGATATTTAAATGATCTTAGTCAAGCGACTTGACATCTACATTCTGCAATTAACGTTTTAATATGACTCTCCCATTTACAGTTGTGAAAAATGATTCTAAATGTTTATGGCTATGAGTGTCTTCTAAAAAGTCCTTCCAAAAATCAGGGATTGAAACTGGTGGTTTTTGTTCCTGGTTATGTTCATCAGTTCTGTCCTCCTTTCTTTAAATTCAATTTTCCATTTATTTGCCCATTGCATTATTTTTTCAAGATCATTGTTTAGAATTTCAGCTCGGATGTGTGGATTTTCTAAGCACAAATACATACTAGTGTCATCTGCGAAAAGCTTAATAACTGATTCGATGTCTTCAACAATGTCATTTATGTAGATAAGGAACAGAAGAGGTCCTAGGACTGAGCCCTGTGGGACACCTGCAGGTACAGTTAAGTAATCAGATCTGCTACCGTGGAGTACCACAGCCTGTTTACGTTCAGCCAAATAGTTTTCGAACCAATGAAGTAAAGTACCTCTAATTCCAATAGCTTGCCACGGTGCCATACTTTATCGAACGCTTTAGATATGTCAAAGAAAATTACTTGAGTAGTTATTTCACCGTCAAATGACTTAAAAAAGTCATCGTATATACTTAGTAACTGGTACACGGTTCAATCTTTTGGAGTGAATCCTGATTTTGACGGTGTTATTATTTGGTTTGCATTTAAGTAATTAGACACATGGCGATGAACACATTTTTCTAGAGTTTTTCCTACGCAACTTAGCAAAGATATAGGACGGTAGTCAGTACACTGTTCTTTATTACCCTTTTTATGAATTGGTGTAACATGTGCTGTTTTCCAGACTGTGGGAAAAATTCCTTCATTAAGTGATCGATTGAAGAGAAAAGTTAATGGTTCAGATATGATTCCAGCGCTATTTAAAAAAATTATATTATGTATTTGATCAGGGCCTGTTGCCTTTGCTGTGCTTAATTTTGTAAGAGTATTTTTTTACTTCTTCTACACTCCGATGTATTTGATTTATACTCGTTAATAGTTCTGGTACTTCTGGAACATCATCGTTGTCTTCAATAGTTGATTGGTTGATGAAGAATTGGTTAAGTATAGTCGCCTTCTCTTTGTTAGTATAATAAGTAACTCTATCTTTTTCTAATGGTGGTATTACGTCGGGATCAGATCCCTTGTTGCTCATGAATGACTTTACTAGTTTCCACCAGTTTTTGGTACCGAATGTCGCGCTGGAAGACGCACGATTGTCTAAATCCTGTAAATAATCTAATTTTCTTTTCCTTATGACGTAGGTGAAGTCGTTCCTAATTTGTCTAAAGCTTTTCCACGACTGGTCGTTTTTTTGTGGAGCTTATTTTTGTTTCTTATCATTTGTTTAATTTCTTCAGTTATCCATGGTTTGTCGCACTGCCGAACACTAATTGTTTTTTCAGGCATACATTTTTTTTGCCGTATTGTGTAAAGTGTCAGAAAAGAGTTGTGCAGCCTCCTCTATGCTATGTAGAGATACAATGTCCATCCACCTAACATTAGAGAGCTCGTTAGATAGTTTTTCAACGTCGAGTTTTCTATAATCATAAATAGTACGTTTGAATGAAGGGCTATGTTTTATTTTATGAATTAATTTTACGCACTGCACTGAATGGTCACTACAGACTGGTGGAAGAACGTCAACATGACTAATTATGTCGGTACAAGAGGTGAGTACAAGATCTATCAATGTGGCTGATGTTTCTGTGATGCGTGTGGGATGAGTGACTACTTGCTGTAGGTTATTGAAGTTGATAACGTCTAGGAGCTGAGGAGACGGGTTACTTAAAAAGTTTGTGATGAAATCCCCAAGCACTATGAATTTATGTGGAGTGCTGGACACGTTTTTAATAGACTGGTCTATTAAGTCCCAACAGTCAGATTTTGAGTTTGGAGGTCTGTAAAAGGATCCTATTAGCAACTTATCTTGGCCAATCTTCGTCTCTATCCAGACTGCTTCTAGATGGGGGATAGATAAGTCATGCCTCTCTTTACAAATGAGACTGTTATTAAATTGCCACTCCTCCGTGCGGAACGTCAGATCGGTCTTTACGTACCGGTGGATGATACCCATTGATTGAAATTTCGTTATTTTTAATATCAGCCGATAACTATGTCTCTGATATAGTAATGACATCATGATCTGTTACTTCACTGTCGAGTAAATCTAGTTTACGACGAAGACTTCGGGCATTTACGTGAATTATTGATAACTCTTTGGGCTATGCTTTGCAAGGGGGTCCTGGGTTGAGGTGAATGTCACCAGCGGTTTGAAGCAACAGCTGAATAATTATAAGCGGTAACACGGTAAAACAAAAGGATTTTATGTCGGCGACTTGTTTGCGGGTACCTACATATGAATAATCAGGCGTAAACGTTACAGAGGTGTCATTTCGGTCCTTGTATGTATGCAGGTCGTTGGCTGCTTGGTTATTATTTAACAAAATGAATAGTATCAGTGCAACATTAATGCCTATGCTACCTTCCAGATATAATACTAAAAACGGCCATATTTCTGAGGCAGAGATAAACGCTAGTTTAAAAACTGACAATTGGGCCGCCCTGTCATGGAATCCTCCCACCCTAGCCCTATATAAAGAGATACCTATAGTCATTATGTAAAGGGGCGGGGATAGCTCAGTGGTTAGAGCACCGGACTCGTGATTGAAAGATCGCGGGTTCGAATCCCTGCTGGAACGGCGGGAGAATTTTCTTCTCCAGGGTCGACTTTCTGTGCTGACTCTTATTTCGGTATCCGTTCCACCCCCGTGTTACCACAGTAGCACGTAAAAAATCCCGGTCATTCTGCCAAAAAGTGCAGGTGGCAGGTTACAGCTAAACACGCATACACCTTACGTATGTGGATTTTATTGAACCGTGCTTCGGCATTGGTCACAACTTGTCCCTAATATGTCAAATGACATCTGAGGACATTAAGCATCAACTCATCATCATTATGTAAAAAGGGGGCGGGGATAGCTCAGTGGTTAGAGCGCCGGACTCGTGATTGAAAGGTCGCGGGTTCGAATCCCTGCTGGAACGGCGGGAGAATTTTCTTCTCCAGGGTCGACTTTCTGTGCTGACTCTTATTTCGGTATCCGTTCCACCCCCGTGTTACCACAGTAGCACGTAAAAAATCCCGGCCATTCTGCCAAAAAGTGCAGGTGGCAGGTTACAGCTAAACACGCATACACCTTACGTATGTGGATTTTACTGAACCGTGCTTCGGCATTGGTCACAACTTGTCCCTAATATGTCAAATGACATCTGAGGACATTAAGCATCAACTCATCATCATCATCATCATTATGTAATGCCTTTCAAAGAAAGATCAAATAGAAACACGGCCATGGGTGGCAGATTATACGTCATGCAACTGTGGCAGGCGAGCAAGATAGAAAATGGTTGACAAAGGAAGTATAGATACAAAAACTGCTCAAATGACAGTATGAAGTAACACTTAGTAGCAACAACGACGAGGTATAACGAGTTGAAAAGAAGAGAAAAAAGAAACAGGTTACGATAAACACCATGGGTGATTATGTGTGGTTTGGCTCTCCCAGCCAAACAATATTAATGACTTATTCTTCACAGCTACAGTCTCCGCCAGACAAAGGATGTGTCTAACCGAACCCTCCTCCGATATTCAGGTATCAGGAAAGGTCAGTAAACATGAATTGGGGAAATGATTATAATAGTAAATAGCAGCTCCTTGCTTATATAACGACAGCATTCATGTAGTTCGTGACCTCGACCAGACTAAATTCATCAATGAGAAATATAAATGGAAAATCTAGAGACTTCACACCAATGTAGCGACAGATCACATTACGACAGTTGTTCAAAGGGTGTGCGTCAAAAAGGAGCAAGACGTCTGAGCGTCGGGAGCAGCGCGGTCTTAGACATAGTGAACTCAGTTATAAGTACACATACACCCTCGTTGGTCAACAAACAGTACTCGCCGAGCGGGAATACCACCATGACAGTTCAACAGGTTTTCTGAATGAAGATGATTTTAAAATGTTACAGCAATTTTCAAGCTGACAACGTTGCTAACAATACTTCATTGGCTGTTCTCTGCGCATGATTCGTCAGTGATTCTACAGCTCTGTAAATATGCGTCCATCAGCTTTGTAGTGTCAAAAGCACATAATTACTAATCTAATTATCTCATTATTACTACATTATTTGTGCATCATGATTACATGTCTTTTGACTCTCGGTTCTAAGGGCTTACTTGCGTCAAAAGCGCGCAATTGTAATTATGCTGAGATAATTACAAAATCTGTTGAGATAATTAACAATGAAGTCAACATAGTCGTAATTATGTGCCGTTCGTGCTGCTTCCATCGGCTTACTTGCGTCGAAATTACATAATTACAATTGTATATAATTATATGAGATAATTACAATCATGTGCACTAAGTGTAGTTATGTGCTTTTGCCGCTAAATAAGCCGCCATAATCTCTCGCACATAATTGTTATTATGTACTATGTATTCAACACCTACACTCTGCCATTTTTGTCGGGGGGGGGGGGGGGGGGGGGGTCGGATTGAGAGAGGTCACTCTGATCTTCAAAAAAAAAAAAAAAAAAAAAAAAAGCATCGAAAGGCTATGAAAAAAGGCAGTTTGTGGCTGCGACGGGTTGTACATTTGAGCTCACTTGTGCATACACAGTATGGGTTGTACACTAGCGTGGCGAAAAAAACAACAACTTGTTCAACTGTAATTCCCACCTTGGCTTTGGCAGTGTCACAACACAAAGACACCAGCACTCCTTTCGTAATGCCATCCACCATCCGAAAATGGTGGTAACTCCTTTCATATTGCCATCCACCCTCCGAAAATGGTAATAACTTCTTTCATATCGCCATCCACCCTCCGAAAATGGTGGTAACTTCTCCGAAGACTGCGTGCGGCTGCCCAATGTGGCGGGATAATTAAAACTAAGGCGGTCACAAAAGCAATGCTCTCACGCTGTGGAACGCATCTGTCGGTGTACAGTGGCGTATAGTGGGTGACCCCCAGAGTGTTCTGATGGAGACGGCTGCAAGAAAGAAACGTCCATAAACGGGCCTGTAGAAGAGCATGAATCCAACGAAACGACAGAAGAACGGGTAAAGAAGTGCAGCGGCACAAAGGCAAGACTAACAAAAACACTAAAAATCCATTGAATTCGCCGCCCTCAGAGGTTGACAGATCTTTTTTTGTTCAGCCCTGCTCGGCACAGACCATTTGGCAGTTATATTCACGAGAACTGCTCCAAAAAATATTCAAAAAAACACAACAACAACTAACAATCTTAGGCGCTGTCAGGTTTGTCAGCACACTCAGAGGCAGAAATGACAGGTCACACTGGCGTGCTCTTGTCAAAATATTCAAGATTTTCTCCTTTTTTCCCTTCTCTCTCTCTCTCTCTCTCTCTCTCTCTCTCTCTCTCTCTCTCTCTCTCTCTCTCTCTCTCTCTTCTTCTTCTTCTTCTTCTTCTTCTTCTTCTTCTTCTTCTTTGTTGTTGAAAAGACGAAGAATGGCATGCAATAATAGGACCTGTTCTTGTCTGGCAGGGGTCACCCCATCTACAATTGCCCAACGAATCCCCAGGGACGCATCATCACTGACGACTTTAAACCTTCCCAGTATCAGATCTTCCCCCTACCAGCCTCCCTGCCACCCCACCTTTCGTTTTAAACCTCTTCTCTCGGTACCGCTCACCCAGGGGCACGCAACTGCACCCCATAATCACCCCATCAAGCTTGCCTCCCTTGCGTTCGGCCCCCGAAAACGGCGTGCGCCTCGTCAGATCGAGAACCCGTTCACACCCGAGATTCCGGGGCTCGTCGCTGGATTTCTCTCGGCCCCCGAGCTTCTCGCGTCTTGGAAACCAATCGAGAGGTAGATTTCCCTCCCTTGTTTCATCGTTTGTCGCCCTTGGCGTGAGGTCAAGCGGGTGGAAATCAATGATGAGGGAGGGCGATAGCGCACGAAGCTCGGGCTGTGGCGCGCGCCGGCAGCGTTTAATCTGACAAAAACACAAGTGAAAGCGACGGGCTGCTGATTTGTTGTTGTTACCCATCAGGACCCCTCCCTCCTCCTACTCCTCCTCCACCTCCACACCACACACCCACCACACCCATCCCCTCCTCCCATTCCCTCCCAGACTCCGCCCCTGCCCTCTCGCCTACTATAAAGTCTGGAAAGATGCGTTTTTTATATATTTTTATCTTGATCTGGATTTGTTGACGGAGCGGCAGTACCCGATACTGGAGTGCGAAGCTCCGGATTTACTGGTTTTTTGCCCGAAAGTCACTTGGCTTGAGGGATACTTGGGGTGGAGGGGGTTGGTGGAGGGGTATGGGGAGGGT
>OY757546.1:25545236-25559309 GCA_963584105.1 Alviniconcha strummeri | reverse complement strand
AACCAAAGTCGTGGGACAGATTAAGACCGGAAATGATGTGGCTGCAAGCTACAGCAAGACCAAAGCCCATATGTATGAGAAGAAGAAGAAGAAGAAGAATAGCGGTCATTTCGGTGGTGCCGTATTTCACTGACAGGGGCGAGCACTCCGCTCTTATACTATAACGTTAACAAACAAAATGTATACATGAAAACAAATCGCTGATCAAATAAGTTAAAGACGGATAGCCCCTCATCCTGATTTGCTAGCCAGACCGTAAGTCCGGTTTTCCTTCCACATGCACAAATCACCAAAAAGCTCCAAAA
The DNA here is from genome assembly GCA_963584105.1 of Alviniconcha strummeri. Classification (NCBI taxonomy): domain Eukaryota; kingdom Metazoa; phylum Mollusca; class Gastropoda; family Provannidae; genus Alviniconcha; species Alviniconcha strummeri. Next base: position 25,559,004 of record OY757546.1, on the reverse strand, counting down.
CAGCTATTTTTATTTTATTTTTGTTGTTGATGTTGTTGTTTGATCGGGGAGGTCCTTTGTTTTTACCAACAATGCAACGCCCTGGACGTCGAAAACTCGAAACCGCTGACTGGACTCCACATGACGTCAGCCATATCAGTTTCAAGTTCAAAGTTTAATTAAAGTTTGCTTCGATTATAGCAGACGTCAGTCACCCAATGACCCCTTCCCACTGGAGATTTTCCTGTCTCCTCTTCGCTGTCCGTGTTGATTACGATGTGTGTTGATGTGCAAATCCAAATTTTCTTGGATAATTTGTGGTCTTTAGAGGTACGTGTCGGTCCGTACAAGTGTTCGTTTTCTCCTCGATAGCATCACAGCCGCCATTTCATACGAAGTTCAGGCTGCTTAAATGTAAGAAAATGAGTCTGTAACTTTAAATGCGTTTAAACCGGACGGATGGTCCTATTTATGCTCCAAACGTGAGGATGGAGGTGGGGGCTGGGGGAAGGGGGGGGGTAGCGAGAAAGAGAGAGGTGTAGCGAGAGAGGGGGGTAGCGAGAGAGAGGAGATAGCGAGAGAGAGGGGGTAGCGAGAGAGGGGGACGCGACAGGGGGTAGCGACAGGGGGGTAAGCGAGATGGGGGGGGGGGGGGGGGGGGGGGCAGCGAAGCGAAAGGGAGGGGAGGGTGGAGATAGTGAAACAGTGAGGAGAGAGAGAGTGAGAGAGAGAGAGAGACTGAGAGAGAGAGAGAGAGAGGGGAGTCTAAGAGAGAGGGAGAGGGTCGGAGAGAAAGGGAAGGAAAGAAGCAGAAAGGCATACAGACTGAAAGACAAAGACAAAGAAGCACACAGAGAAGAGGAACGAGAAGGACGGGTAGACCCTAAAACAGCCATACAAACAGACACTACGAGAGAGCAGATACAATGCGACTATGTACTGTCTCTGATACTACCGCCGCAGTAGTCGACCCCCCACTGCACCCCGCTCCCTCCGGTTCTGCACCTCCACACGCCGTTCTCTCACTCCGAGCCCGTCTTTCACACTCTTCAACACAAGTACTCTCCTTCACAGACACGAAGGCAGAGCATGAAAGATGCATGTTTGTATACCTGACCTGCTACTGCATATGAGGTGTGCAAACAAATCAATCCGTGCACAGCATCAGCAGGAGAAAAGTGGAGTCGAGCCTCGCGACCCTGCCAGCATCTGTTTACTTGTTATGTTGTGTCTAGCTTGTCTGGCCTTGTTGGCTGTCCAGTGCGTATCCAGGATGCGAACCTGTGTGCCACCCCCACCCACGAGATTAGACCGAGAGCTTGGTCTGCGGCCTGTCAAAACCCGGCGTGGCTGCGTGATGATCCAGCTCAGGCCTTTGCCAACAGCCTGACGAACTTGCTGCCTGAGTGCGAGATTAGCGATAGCCAGGCTTGGCTACACTAGTACGATCGAGATTGCCAGTCGCCAGAATGCACGAGCTTGCTACCTAAGTGCCAGATTACCGATAGCCAAACGTACCACCAAAGTGCGAGATTAGCGATAGCCAAACTTGCTACCTGAGCCGTGCGAGACTACCGATAGCCAAATTTACTACCTGAGTGTGAGATTAGCGACAGCTAAACTTGGCTACACTAGTACGACATTGCCAGTCGCCACGATACACGAGCTTGCTACCTAAGTGCGAGATTAGCGATAGCCAAACTAGGCTCCAATAGTACTAGATTGCCAGTCGCCAGACGACCTGCTACCTGACTGCGAGATTACCTATAGCCCAGGCTATACTGATTGCTACCTGACTGCGAGATTACCTGTAACCCAAGCTATACTGACTGCTACCTGACTGCGAGATTACCTATAGCCCAGGCTATACTGATTGCTACCTGACTGCGAGATTACCTATAGCCCAGGCTATACTGATTGCTACCTGACTACGAGATTACCTGTAACCCAAGCTATACTGACTGCTACCTGACTGCGAGATTACCTACTATACTAGTAGGAAACTGCCGATCGCAAGATTACACGACCTGCGACCTGAGTGCGAGATTAATAATAGCTAAGTTAGGCTACAGTAGTGCGAGACTGCCAGACTACACGAAATGGATACAGTAATAACCAGACTGCCAGACTACACGAAATGGATACAGTAATAACCAGACTGCCAGACTACACGAAATGGATACAGTAATAACCAGACTGCCAGACTACACGAAATGGATACAGTAATAACCAGACTGCCAGACTACACGAAATGGATACAGTAATAACCAGACTGCCAGACTACACGAAATGGATACAGTAATAACCAGACTGCCAGACTACACGAAATGGATACAGTAATAACCAGACTGCCAGACTACACGAAATGGATACAGTAATAACCAGACTGCCAGACTACGAAATTAACACAGTAATTACGAGACTGCCGATAGTCATGGCTACACTAGTACCCTAGTGCCGATCGCCAGAATGCACGAGTTTACTTGCTACCTGACTCCTAGATTACCGGTAGCCAAACTAGGCTAGACTAGTACGAAACTGCCAATCACCAGACTACAAAAACTTGCAGTCTAAGTGCGATGTTAGCGATAGACAAACTAGGCAACACTGGTACAAGACTGCCAATCCCCAGACGAATTTTCTGCCTGATTGCGAAATTACCGAAAGATAAACTAGGCCACGCTAGTACGGGATTGCCACTCGCCAAATTATAATTACGCACTACTACGGGGTTGCCAATCGCCAAACTATGATCACGCACAAGTACGGAATTGCCAATCGTCAAACTATAATTACGCACTAGTACCAGACTGCCACTTGCCAGACTATAACTACAAACTATAATTACGCACTAGTACGGGACTGGCACTCGCCAAACAATCTTACGTACTAGTACGGGATGGCCAATCGCCAAACAATATTACGCACTAGTACGGGATTGCCAATCGCCAAATTATAATTACGCACTAGTACCAGACTGCTACTTGCCAGATTTTAATTACAAACTATAATTACGCACTAGTACTGGACTGGCACTCGCCAAACAATATTACGCACTAGTACGGGATGGCCAATCGCCAAACTATAATTACGCACTAGTACGGGATGGCCAATCGCCAATCTATAATTACGCACTAGTTCGGGATGGCCAGTCGCCAAACAATCTTACGCACTAGTACGGGATGGCCAATCGCCAAACAATATTACGCACTAGTACGGGATTGCCAATCGCCAAATTATAATTACGCATTAGTACCAGACTGCTACTTGCCAGATTTTAATTACAAACTATAATTACGCACTAGTACTGGACTGGCACTCGCCAAACAATATTACGCACTAGTACGGGATTGCCAATCGCCAAACTATAATTACGCACTAGTACGGGATTGCCAATCGCCAAACTATAATTACGTACTAGTACCAGATTGCTGTTCGCCAATCTATAATTATGCACTAGTACCAGATTGCTTTTCGGCAAACTATAATTACGCACTAGTACAGGAACTGCCAAACTGAACTCAGTACCGGCCAAACAAGACGAGCAGGAGATTGTCCCAACAGAAAATTACAGGAAACTACAGATTATACAAGACTGCATGCCGATAGCCAGTCAAGCTACCCAGCAGCTAAACTACAGGAGTATGAAATTGCCAACAGACGAAGGGAAGCACACGTTTTTTTCTCAGGTTTAAAGGTTAACTGTGCAAAAACGACTAACTGCCTCTGATGAGCGACAAATGGGTCCCAGGGGACGGATTTTATTTGAAAAGAAGGAGAACTGTGTTCCAACTGGCCTCTTTCTTGTTTTTTATTGACTTTTATTTTATGTTACCTTGGCTGATTACGGCCGAGGTGTGTGAGTTTTTTGGGGGGGTTGTTTCTACGAACAGGAGTGAAATTTTGTTATCATTTGGAAATATCCAAAGACGTCAGACTACCTAGACATGGAATAAATCGCAGCTCCATCATGGCGTCTGGGACAGTGTGAGCATGCTGATTTATAGCTGTTATGTTCCTGGGCAGCTTCTTTACCCAGGTTTTACGGCTTAACTAATCTTTATGTGCACTTTGCCCTCACTCATAACTGTCAGTTCTATAATGTTCCTGCTTCCGTTTAGCGGTTGGTGTGGAGCTTGGGACATCAGTCCTTGTAGAGTTTGGGCTCTTCTTCTTTTACTGCCTCTTCCTGGTTTCTTCTTCTTTTACTGCCTCTTCCTGGTTTCTTCTTCTTTTACTGCCTCTTCCTGGTTTCTTCTTCTTCTTTTACTGCCTCTTCCTGGTTTCTTCTACTTCTTTTACTGCCTCTTCCTGGTTTCTTCTTCTTTTACTGCCTCTTCCTGGTTTCTTCTTCTTCTTTTACTGCTTCTTCCTGGTTTCTTCTTCTTCTTTTACTGCCTCTTCCTGGTTTCTTCTTCTTTTACTGCCTCTTCCTGGTTTCTTCTTCTTTTACTGCCTCTTCCTGGTTTCTCCTTCGTCGTCGTCTGCTTCCCTCGGTTTCGTCGTTGTCGTCGTCGTTTGTTTCCCATATCTTCTCCTCCTCTTTGTTTGTCTCTCTCTCGTTCTCCTTTTCTTCATCCTTCTTCCTCCTGTCTCTCCTTTATCGTCTTCTGTTCGTCCTCTTCATCTTTATTTTCTTCCTCCCTCTTTTCCTCTTTATTCCTCCTGTTTCTCCTTTATCGTCTTCTGTTCGTCCTCCTCCTCTTTATTTTCTTCCTCCTTCTTTTCCTCTTCTTCCTCCTGTCTCTCTTTTATCGTCTTCTGTTCGTCCTCCTCCTCTTTATTTTCTTCGTCCTTCTTTTCCTCTTCTTCCTCCTGTCTCTCCTTTATCGTCTTCTGTTCGTCCTCCTCGTCCTTCCTCCCCTTCAGAGTCGTTCTTTATCTTTTTTTTCTTTTCATCCTCCTTCACTTCTTCACCATCCAGTTTTTATGCTGTTACTGGTCTTGGTTTTCGTGTACTGACGTGATGTTACGGATCTCTCTGTCTGTCTGTCTGTCTCTCCACCTCTGTCTGTCTGTCTGTCTGTCTGTCTGTCTGTCTGTCTGTCTGTCTGTCTCTCTCTCTCTCTCTCTCTCTCTCTCTCTCTCTCTCTCTCTCTCTCTCTCTCTGTGGTTTAACATCTTCATCATCTTGGTTTATTATTATCATCATCGTCGTCGTCGTCGTCGTCATTAGTATGGTAGTCAATACTGCTTTTGTTTTATTGCATTGGCTTGTAGATTACTGATTAGGAAGGAAAAACTAAAGAAAATGGCATTCTTCTCTTTCTCGCTACATTACACTACTCCCAACACACACACACACAGACACACACACACACACACACACACACACACACACACACACACACACACACACAACACACACACATGCGCGCACGCACGCACGCACGCGCACGCACACGCACGCATGCACGCACGCACACACACACGTGTGCGCGCACACCAGGGCTAAGAAACACAACAGAGCACATTTCAGTAGCTCAGTAAATTAGTCTTGATTAAAATGCTTTATTCAGTAAACTGTGTTATTTACACCAACACATCACACACACACACACACACACACACACACACACACACACACACACACACACACACACACACACACAGCTATAGGTTAAAAAAGAAACCCAGCTAAATGATCAAAAGACGTGTTCATGAGTTTTTGCACAGGACGTTTTTCCTTTTTATTAAGTGAGCATGTGTGTGTGTGTGTGTGTGTGTGTGTGTGTGTGTGTGTGTGTGTGTGTGTGTGTGTGTGTGTGTGTGTGTGTGTGTGTGTGAAGGAGAAACAGAGAGAGACAGAGAAAGATGCACGCAGAAATATCACACACAAAATTTCACTCGGACTTTGCTTTGTCTTGAGGTGTGACGAAGAAACAGCCTGTACATTTCAGTCGAGTACCCAGCTTCGATCAGCACGTGATAAACGTGAATTTGCACGCCGTTAATCCCACGCACTGCATGTGCAAAGGCAAAACTAACGCAGGTGGATATCACTGACCTTTTTTTTCTTTTTCTTTTTTACGACGCCATTTTAACCATCGTATTAGAGCTCAGTCAGTGGACAGCAGAATCTAAACAAACCTGCCGCTCTCCAAAACGACAGACTGGCGAGATCAGCGCCAAAATGACCAAGAGCTTGTGCTAAGCTGACGCTTTCAGACACCAGACGCATGTTGTTGACATTCGGAGGCCGCTGTCACAATGCTCACCAGTTACTGCCAAAGGTCTGTTGCCTGTTTTCTCTTTTATCTGTTGGTGGTGTGCATACCACGCCGGCCCGAAGCACACTAAATCAGTGTCTAGGATCTGTCAGAACTGTCCTCTGGGGTCTGTTCAGAGCTAGGGTAAAATCCAAGGAGACGGTCGGAAATTCCTGGACCGTTTTAAAAGTTATTTTGGGTCACAAATATCATCACAATCATTACATGAGGTCCATATCTACCGATTACAGCCAAAATCCGCAACAAAAGGTGGGTTGTTGTGTGTGTTTTTGTTTTTGTTTTTGTTTTTCCCATATATTTTTGTCTTTGATTGTCAGTTCCAGTCGGCGCATGTTGCCCTTTGACGTTTGACTTAGTTTTCCAGTAACAATGTGAACGCTTCCTTAGTGCCGATTTTGGCAAGACAATCGTACTCACGACTCAACGTTCTCAGATTGCAATTTTTTCCGTACATTTTCCGTGGTTTTTAATTGCCGTAGCTTGTTTAACGAGGCCGCTTACCTAGCAGCACTTCGTTGGCTTCGTTCGCCATTTGCAATCCGTGAGGCCAACTCGAAACAATCAAAGACAAAAATATATGATTTTTTTCCCCCTTTTGTTGCGGATTTCAGCTGTAATTGGTAGATATGGATCTCATTTAATGATTGTGGTGATATTTGTGACCCAAAATAACTTTTAAAACGGTCCAGGAATTGACCGTCTCCTTGGATTTTACCCTGGGCTAGACTGACAGTGGGTCTTTTCCTTGACACTGGCCAGCGGGTGGTTTCCTGTTTTAGTGTTCTGAGCTATTTGCTTTCAAGTCCAGTCCAAGTTTTTGAATCGCACTTGTTGATGGCAATGTCATTCGGCTTTAGCATGCCATCCCCCGTCCCCTCTCCATTTTAGATTGTTAATTTTCTCCAATCTCTCTCTCTCTCTCTCTCTCTCTCTCTCTCTCTCTCTCTCTCTCTCTCTCTCTCTCTCTCTCTCTCTCTTCTCTCAATCCGCTGTATGCTCTCCTGAGAATCCGCAATTTTGCATTGTGTACGAGATGATTGTAACGCGAGTTAGCTGCTGATTTGGGACTGATAGCATAAAATGTGGGTTCGATAAGTAACACAGCTTTGTGGGCCGGCTTGGCACAGCGGTATGGCTGGGACGAGAACGACATAGGTTTTGAATCCCTGCTTACGGCTCTCCTTTCTCTTCACACGCTGTGGTTGTGGGCACTGTTTTGTGACTTGGCCTCCACATCTTTGTGACTTGGCCTCCACATCTTTGTTGACTGCCTCCGCATCTTTGTGAGTTTGCCTCCATATTTGTGTAACTTTTATTCCACATTTGTGTGACTTTTTCACCACATTTGTGTGACTTAGCCTCCACATCTTTGTGACTTTGCCTCTCACAGTTAATGAAACATTCAAATGACGCTAGTTCCTCTTCCCGGGATTTCGGTCTGTGGCAGGAGATCTCCTGAGGCCACTCGCCGTTGAGCGACAAAAGGCTACAGTCATCATTCACAGTCGCATGCCACATGTGCGCAGTGAGTCTGCTCGAGAGCAGAGAACAGAGTTACATAAAAGCGATGAATAATAATAATAATAAAGTCTAACCAACAATCAACGCAGCTATAAATTGGAAAAGCACTTCTTTATGAGGCTCACTGGGTTACCAAGCAGCAAGAGCGACAACAAAATGAACAACAATGCAACGAAAGTGTCATTGGCGGGAGCTGCCATAAGCATCAGTTTTGTCGCCACAAATGTTTTGTCGCCACAAATGTTTTGTCGCCACAAACGCGTGTTTGCAACAGGAAATGGCCCAGCCCTCTAGAGTCAGTTCGTAGACGTATATGTCTCCATGGTCTGTTCCTTGAGAATGGACTCCGTATGCAGTCTCCGTTATTGTCAGACACTGTTTCAATGTACCTCAAATTCAGTCAGATCCAAAATGCTTCATTGCCCGTTGCAATCATAACAATTAAATGGAAATGTTTCTTCGCTCACACCAATTCTGCCATATTAAATAATGTAGTTAAATTAAACACATTAAAAGCAGAACGAGATATAACACATTAAGAACAGCTGTCTTAAAGGGTAAGTGTCCATTTTGGGATCGCAGTTGCTGTTTGGATTTTTTCCTTTCTTTTTGTCTCCGTCTTCTTCTCCTTCCAGTTTCAAGGTAGAATTAGGTAACTCATCCAACGCATATTTTCTACCCGTATTAGTTCCGAACCGGTAAAGTTCACCGTATTTTTCGCCCTGATACAACCGTACCGGTTGACTGGGCGTAAAACACCAACTTACTTACTAACCGTATTTCAGTTACTGACGTTTGTACATGTTACAAAATGTCAAGATCTGGAGGATACAGTGGAGAGAAAAATATTCACGAAGTACTGTAAAGTTCAGGATTTTCGAAGAAACTCTAAAAGCTTCTGCAAATGAATCTGAAATGATATTTTTTTAATGGATTTTTTGGATTTTTTTAAACTGTGCTTCCTGAGCAGAATGGCATTCTTAACAGGAAATATGATCTAGAGTGGATTCTAGTAAAAGCAATAATTTGGGACACTTAAACAGGAAATAGCCCAGACCGATCACACGGAGCAGTCAGCTCGTTCTTTCCATTCCGTACGTCTCGCCAGCTGGTTCAGCGGGTCACCTCAGGACGAGCCACACATTCAAAAGCCAAACACCGTGAAAGGTTCAAAAGAGCACTTATTTAATAGGACAAAGACACAATCTGCAAATTTTGGGGGTAATCCCCTTTGTCATTCGAAACTCTTCAATACCCGATGGAAACCTAAGTCACCATAATTATCACAAGTAAATGTCTGCCTAGAAGCGTGGCTGTGGTGACACCATATGTTCCAGACAGAAAGGTAGACAGACCTACGAGTGTGACGGCATCGTATGTTCCAGAGACAGACTCATGACTGTGATGGCATCGTATGTGCCATAGACAGACTCATGACTTGTGATGGCATCGTATGTTCCAGAGACAGACTCATGACTGTGGTGGCACTGTATGTTCCAGAGACAGACTCATGACTGTGATGGCACTGTATGTTCCAGAGACAGACTCATGACTGTGATGGCATCGTATGTTCCAGAGATTGACTCATGACTGTGATGGCATCGTATGTTCCAGAGATAGACTAATGACTGTGATGGCACCGCATGTTCTAGACTCAGTGTGTGGCATCGATTAGGTCAGTGTCGACCTATTATTTTCTGCTCAGAGCAGAGTAGCTCATGTTTCCCATTCAGTGTCTTTTATAATAGTGTAACCCTTTGTCAGGTCCGCATACGAAAACGTGTTAGGACATGGCAAATCTCTGATACCACACACACACACATGCACGCACACGCACGCATGCACGCGCGCGCACACGCGCGCACACACACACACGCACGTACGCACGCATGCGCACCCACACGCACACACGCGCACCCACCCACACACACACACACACACACACACATGCGCACACACGTGTACCCATGTACCCCAACACACGTGCGCAAGTACACACACACACACACACACACACACACACACACACACACACTCGTGATATCCGGACACCAAGCTGTGCTAAAATCTTACCTGATGAACCAAGGTTGCGCCATTTAAGATTTATTGCTGCATGCCTCATTTCCTTTTCCTCAGCAGAACGCACTTCCCATCGCAAATTCATATGTCAAGCCCACAGATTTGTCTTCTCTCTTTTGGGGTATTTATCAGTGTGTGCTTTTTAGTTTTGCACTTCCAACTGAATCTGTTGAGAATCAAACCCGCGCGTGAGTTCGTGCGCGCGTGAGGGTGGTGGGGCGTCCGTGTGTGTGTGTGTGTGTGTGTGTGTGTGTGTGTGTGTGTGTGTGTGTGTGTGTGTGTGTGTGTGTGTGCGTGTGTGTGTGTGGAGGGGCGTGCGTGAGTGCGTGTGTGTGTGGTGGATGTTGTGTGTGTGTGGGCGGGGAGGGGGAGTGCTTGCGTGAGTGCGTGAGTGAACCCCACAGACAGGGAAGGCCAACAAAATGCCTACAAATCTGAAGTACAGTGCAATATCAGAGTTCATATTCCTCATCCGACAATGTGTCGGAACCGTCCAGGCAAGACGGAAGGTTTTTCTGAGATAGGACGAGAAATGTGGAATGGAAAAGGTGGAGACGATAATGGCAATGGAGAACGATTTATACACGTGCTTATAATCGTTTCGTTTGATGTCTAGACGCGTTAATCACGATTACTTATCCGCCCCTGTCCTGCTTCGCCCAACCGTAAGCGAGAACTCAGCAGCCGCGGTCAAGTGGGTCCACATTAGCGAGAGAGGCTTGAAGCCATACCGATACCAGAGTAAATGAAATTGCAACCCATGCAACAAACTTACACTAGAAAGAGAGACGAACAACTTGAACTTACTTGACGCGTGTCGGTATAAATGTGGTTTACGTAATGCTGGCTAAATCTCTCTCTCTCTCTCTCTCTCTCTCTCTCTCTCTCTCTCTCTCTCTCTCTCTCTCTCTCTCTCTCTCTCTCTCTCTCTCTCTGTGCCGGTCATTATCTGTAGTCTGTCTCACTCTCTCAGTGTCTGTCATTGTAGTCTGTGTCCCTCTGTCAGTGTCTGTCATTGTCTGTAGACTGTGTCCCTCTTTCAGTGTCTGACTGTCATGTCTGTAGTCTGTCTCCCTCTCTCAGTGTCTGCCATTGTCTGTACTGGGTCTGTCTCCCTCTCTCAGTGTCTGTCATTGTCTGTAGTCTGTGTCCCCGTCTCAGTGTCTGTCATTGTACTGTCTGTCTGTGTCCCTCTCTCAGTGTTTGTCATTGTCCGTAGTCTGTGTCCCTCTCTCAGTGTTTGTCATTGTCCGTAGTCTGTGTCCCTCTCTCAGTGTCTGTCATTGTCTATAGTCTGTCTCCCTCTCACAATGTCTGACTGTCATTGTCTGTAGTCTGTCTCCATTTCTCAGTGTCTGACTGTCATGTCTGTAGTCTTACCTACCTCCCTCAGTGTCTGTCATTGTCTGTAGTCTCCCTCCCTCTCTCAATGTCTGCCTGTCAGTGTAGTCTGCCTCCCTCTGTGTTTGTCATTGTCTGTGGTCTGTCTCCCTCTCTCAGAGTCTGACCGTCATTGTCTGTAGTCAGTCTCCCTCTCTCAGTGTCTATCACTGTAGTGTGCCTCCCATTGTGTCCTGTCATTGTAGTGTCTCCCGCTCTGAGTCTGACCGTCATTGTGTGCAGACTATCTCCCGCTCTCAGTATCAGCCTGTCATTGTAGATCTGCCTCCCTCTGTGTTTGTCATTGTCTGCAACCTGTCTCCGTCTCTCAGAGTCTGACCGTCATTGTCTATATTCTGTCTTCCTCTCTCAGAGTCTGTCAGTGCGCCTGTCTGTGTCAGTGTTTGTCGTGTTCTCTGTCTCGTTTTCGGTCGGCCCGTCTCCTGATGCAGGGTTTGACGCGAGACGTGTAGGTCTGTCTTCCTGTGGAGTCCTGGTCAGCAAAACGTTCACGGTGATCGTGGTTTGAAGTACAGCATCACATCCGTCACCCCCTGTTCATTGCTGTTGTCCTGTCTTTCGCTAGCTTTGTTTTCTGTATTTTTGGTCAGTCTCCCTCCCCCCTCCGACCGCCTCCCCCTTCTCTCTTTCTGTCTGTCTCACTGTCTGTGTCTCTCTGTCTCAGTGTGTCTCTCTGTCTCTCTCTATGTCTGTCTCTGTCTGTCTGTCTCTGTCTCTCTCTCTCTGTGGTCTCTCTCTCACACACACTCTCTCTCTCTCTCTCTCTCTCTCTCTCTCCTCTCTCTCTCTCTCGTCTCTCTCTCTCTCTCTCTCTCTCTCTCTGTTAGTCAGTGTTGTTACTGTAGTGTTTTACTGTTGCCTATTGGCATGCAAGGACAGATTGTAAGAACTTGATAGGCAACTGCCTGAAATCGTAACCTTGCATTATAAAGTTTCTCTCTCTCTCTCTCTCTCTCTCTCTCTCTCTCCTCTCTCTCTCTCTCTCTCTCTCTCTCTCTCTCTCTCTCTTATCAAGTACCCGACAAGCGCTGTAGGACTGGAATCCCCGCAAACACCTGCGTGTGGCGTGCGCGCATCAGAACTGAGAGGGTTACAGCACCAGCATCAGCAACAGCAAAGTACCAGTAACAGTAATAAAGCCGTCAAATCCGAGGAGACGAGAAATGACTGAAGGATAAAAGCCGATAAATATAGCCTGGTGACATTCGTGGCATGTTTACACGCGTACAAGCGAGAAATCTGCAGCACTTGGTGCCAACACCGCTTCTGTCCGCCTCCCTTCGGAAGGCCTGTAGGTGGAGGGGGGGGGGGGTATAAGAGAAGCTGGGATCACTGGGTGCGCGCACTGTTCTTACCACCTGTTCCCAGGCCAGAGAGTAAGGGAATGCCGGAGAGAGACAGACGGGTGGAGGGTTGTTGTGGGGGAGGGGTGGTGGATGAAAGCGAAACAGGTGTCTGATGATGACACCTCTACGTCACCGAGCTGAGATTTTCACGCGTTGAACGGTCATGCTGGGGCTCGGGGGTGGGGGGTGGGGAGGGGGGGGGGGGGGCAAGGCGTTGGTGGTGGTGGTGGGGGGATCGGATTGTCGGTGTTGCAACGGGTGAATGTCTCGGATTACATAGTGAACTCTGTTTGAAAGGTGGGGTGTACACAAAACGTGAGAGTCAGTGGAAGGGTGGGGTGGAGGGTAGAGGCTACAGACAGGTAGCCTGACCGACACACAGACAGATACGGGCACAGGTAGCATGGCGAGGTGGGGGGGACTACACACAAATACGTAGTCCGACAGACAGGTAGATACGGGCACAGGTAGGCATGGCGAGGTAGTGGGACTACAGACAAATACGTAGTCCGACAGACAGGTATATACGGGCACAGGTAGGCATAGCGAGATGGGGGGACTACAAATATGTAGTCCGGCACAGGTAGGCATAGCGAGGTGGTGGGACTACAGACAAATACGTAGTCTGACAGACTGGTAGATACTGGCACAGGTAGGCATAGCGAGATGGGGGGGGGGGGGGGGGGGGGGGTGGACTGCAAACATGTAGTCCGACAGACAGGTAGATATGGGCACAAACTGGCATAGCGAGGAGGGACTACAGACAAATGCGTAGTCCCACAGACAGGTAGATACGGGCACAGGTAGGCCAGGTGGGGGGTGTGAGGGAGAGACTACAGACAGACAGGTAGATACGGGCACAGGTAGGTTGAGCGAGATGGGGAAGACTACAGACAGGTAGATACGGGCACAGGTAGGCCGAGCGAGATGGGGAAGACTACAGACAGGTAGATCAGCGCACAGGTAGGCCGAGCGAGGGAGTGGAATGGGGAGACTATAGACAGGTAGATACAGGCACAGGTAGGGCGAGCGAGAGGGTGCGGCAACCGACCGATAGATACGGGCAAAGATACTGACATATGTGTATATTAATTAACTTTTCTGATGTGTTTGTAACTGGAACATGAGTATAGTTTGAGAGGCGAGAAAGGTTTTGAATGTGTATTGACTAATGACGATGTTTGTTTGTCCTGGATGGATCCTGTTGACTGA
>OY757546.1:25525236-25542736 GCA_963584105.1 Alviniconcha strummeri | reverse complement strand
TATGCCCTGATCATAGAACGGACATGTATAAGCTGTATGCCCTGATCACAGAGAGCTCTATGCCCTGATCATAGAGGGACTTGTGTAAGCACTATGCCCTGATCATAGAACGGACATGCATAAGCTCTGTGCCCTGACCATAGAACAGACATGCATAAGCTCTATGCCCTGATCATAGAACGGACATGTGTAAGCTCTATGCCCTGACCATAGAACGGACATGCATAAGCTCTGTGCCCTGCTTATAGAGCGGACATGTATAAGCTGTATGCCTTGATCATAGAACGGACATGTATATGCTCTAGAACGGACATGTATATGCTCTGTGCCCTGATCATAGAACGGACATGTATAAGCTCTATGCCCTGATCATAGAGCGGACATATATAAGCTCTATGCCCTGATCACAGAGGGGACATGTTTAAGCTGTATGCCCTGATCACAGAGGGGACATGTGTAAGCTCTATACCCTGATGATAGAGCGGACATGTTTAAGCTGTATGCCCTGATCACAGAGCGGACATGTATAACTATAAGCTCTATGTTCTGATCACAGAGCGGGCATGTTTAAGCTGTATGCCCTGATCACAGAGCGGACATGTATAACCTCTATGCTCTGATCACATAGCGGACAAGTATAAGCTCTATGCCCTGATCATAGTCACAGAAAGGACATTTGTAAGCTCTATGCCCCGATCATAGAGTCATAGAGCGGACATGTATAAGCTCTGTGCCCTAATCGCAGAACGGACATGTATAAGCTTTATGCCCTTGTCCTGGGATCGACTGAGGGGCCAGTGGCGGCAAGCCGAATAGTTGTGTTCATAATAATATGACCTAAATTTATCAAACGCTCTTTCTCACAGAAAATCGCATCGCTTTACAATTATTAACAACATTTACAATGACAAAGTACACAAGCGCCTCAGACGCATTGAGACTAGCAGATATGACCTGCTCAACACACACACGCGCGCGCACACACACACACACACACATACGCATGCATGCCCGCACGCACGCATGCACGCACGCATGCACACGCACACACACACGCACACACACACGCACGCACGCACGCACGCACGCACGCACGCGCGCACACACACACACACACACACGCCACACCACACCACACCACACCACACACACACACACACACACACACACACACACACACACACACACACACACACACACCACACACACACACCACACACACCACACACACACACACACACACACCACACCACACCACACACACCGTACACACACACACACACACACACACACACACACACACACACACACACACACACACACACACACACACACACACTTGGGTAACCTCTTGACGGCCATACCCTGGGACCCTTTGGAAAAGTGAGAACGGACGAAAAAATTGTAATCTGATCAGACAACTAAAATAGCCGCTTTTGTGGCTAAATAAGCAGAGCTGGAACCCTTTTGTAGACTTCCAGCACGAAAGAAGCTCAGGGGAGACAATCTATACCGCTGAACTTCAGGGCGGGGAAACGAGAAGGTGGGTGCTTGGTGGTGTTGCTGGTGGTGTTGCTGGTGGTGCATATCAAAGGCACTTGTTAAACTGACCGGTCTGGGTACCAGCCACTGGAATTCCTCCAAGTGATCCCGTCACGCTAAGACGTCCTCTTAGTTTAGGATGTTAGATTTCGTCTGGCGATTTCATTATCAATTTTTACCCATGCGTGTACATACAGACAGCATTCCGTGCATCAATATATACAGCATAAAAATCATAATTTAACTGAGTAACTCAGCTGCAACAACTACAGCAACAACAGGAAACAATGACAAAGTGAAACAATGCATTGACACTACAAGCAACAACAACAAAACATCTAAAATGGCAAGCTATGTGAAGAAACAACAACAACGGACGTTAGAATTTGCTGGATAGTTAAATCCCGGTCACTAAGCTCCTATGTTGGGGAAAACTGACACAGTTCATTAAATGACAAGTTAAACTGTTCCACAGCGTCACTGTTCAAAGAAGAGGTGTGAGAAAATTAAATCGAATGAACCTTCTGTGGCATCCGTCGGTCACGTGTAGATATGGATCTGCGCCTTGAGAAGTCTCTCCAGGCTGCAGGCCTGGGCAAGGGTGATATAGAAGACAAGATGTTGCCCATGCAGCAGGTCCCTCCTCTCCACGTCATTGCGGTCCCCCCTCTCCACGTCACTGAGGTCCCCCCTCTCCACGTCACTGAGGTCCCCCCTCCCCACGTCACTGAGGTCCCCCCTCTCCACGTCACTGAGGTCCCCCCTCTACACGTCACTAATGTCCCCCCTCACCACGTCATTGAGGTCCCCCCTCTCCACGTCACTGAGGTGCCCCCTCTCCACGTCACGGAGGTCCCCCCTCTCCACGATACTGATGTAATCCAAGGGAAGGGCAAGAGCCCGTACAGCCTGGCACCGGTGCTGTCACAGGAGTTGCCAGAACAATGCTGCGGTCAACGAAGAACTGCCTTAGGGACTCTAGCTCCGTATTTCTCGTCGGGGTTTACTCCCGAAGCCTTTCCTGAGACCGGGTATAGCCGCAGGACATCGGAGGTTTGGAATCGGGATTTTCCTTCCCAAAATGAGCTCCAACGAAGGTTAACGAGCTCCATATGCCCGACAATCTTGCAATATCCACCTGATTTTGTGACCATGAGAGCTCCGCTATAAGCCATTGCCACACAAAGTTACATGTTGATGATAATAAGCTTTAGACACAAGGATAAAGAAGTGTCCAAACACAGGCTTGTGACAGTCATAGCCATGTGGCCTTTGTGTTGACCTGAATGAACCAGGGAAATAGAAGTTAGGAAACACAGGCTTGTGACAGTCATAGCCATGTAGCTTTGTGTTGACCTGAATGAACCAGGGAAATAGAAGTTAGGAAACACAGGCTTGTGACAGTCATAGCCATGTAGCTTTGTGTTGACCTGAATGAACCAGGGAAACAGAAGTTAGGAAACACAGGCTTGTGACAGTCATAGCCATGTAGCTTTGTGTTGACCTGAATGAACCAGGGAAACAGAAGTTAGGAAACAGAGAATTGTGACAGTCATAGCCATGTAGCTTTGTGTTGACCTGAATGAACCAGGAAACAGAAGTTAGGAAACACAGGCTTGTGACAGTCATAGCCATGTAGCTTTGTGTTGACCTGAATGAACCAGGAAACAGAAGTTAGGAAACAGAGGCTTGTGACAGTCATAGCCATGTAGCTTTGTGTTGACCTGAATGAACCAGGGAAACAGAAGTTAGGAAACAGAGAATTGTGACAGTCATAGCCATGTAGCTTTGTGTTGACCTGAATGAACCAGGAAACAGAAGTTAGGAAACAGAGGCTTGTGACAGTCATAGCCATGTAGCTTTGTGTTGACCTGAATGAACCAGGAAACAGAAGTTAGGAAACAGAGGCTTGTGACAGTCATAGCCATGTAGCTTTGTGTTGACCTGAATGAACCAGGAAACAGAAGTTAGGAAACAGAGGCTTGTGACAGTCATAGCCATGTAGCTTTGTGTTGACCTGAATGAACCAGGAAACAGAAGTTAGGAAACAGAGGCTTGTGACAGTCATAGCCATGTAGCTTTGTGTTGACCTGAATGAACCAGGGAAACAGAAGTTAGGAAACAGAGAATTGTGACAGTCATAGCCATGTAGCTTTGTGTTGACCTGAATGAACCAGGAAACAGAAGTTAGGAAACAGAGGCTTGTGACAGTCATAGCCATGTAGCTTTGTGTTGACCTGAATGAACCAGGAAACAGAAGTTAGGAAACACAGGCTTGTGACAGTCATAGCCATGTAGCTTTGTGTTGACCTGAATGAACCAGGAAACAGAAGTTAGGAAACACAGGCTTGTGACAGTCATAGCCATGTAGCTTTGTGTTGACCTGAATGAACCAGGAAACAGAAGTTAGGAAACACAGGCTTGTGACAGTCATAGCCATGTAGCTTTGTGTTGACCTGAATGAACCAGGAAACAGAAGTTAGGAAACACAGGCTTGTGACAGTCATAGCCATGTAGCTTTGTGTTGACCTGAATGAACCAGGAAACAGAAGTTAGGAAACAGAGGCTTGTGACAGTCATAGCCATGTAGCTTTGTGTTGACCTGAATGAACCAGGAAACAGAAGTTAGGAAACACAGGCTTGTGACAGTCATAGCCATGTAGCTTTGTGTTGACCTGAATGAACCAGGAAACAGAAGTTAGGAAACAGAGGCTTGTGACAGTCATAGCCATGTAGCTTTGTGTTGACCTGAATGAACCAGGAAACAGAAGTTAGGAAACACAGGCTTGTGACAGTCATAGCCATGTAGCTTTGTGTTGACCTGAATGAACCAGGAAACAGAAGTTAGGAAACACAGGCTTGTGACAGTCATAGCCATGTAGCTTTGTGTTGACCTGAATGAACCAGGAAACAGAAGTTAGGAAACAGAGGCTTGTGACAGTCATAGCCATGTAGCTTTGTGTTGACCTGAATGAACCAGGAAACAGAAGTTAGGAAACACAGGCTTGTGACAGTCATAGCCATGTAGCTTTGTGTTGACCTGAATGAACCAGGAAACAGAAGTTAGGAAACAGAGGCTTGTGACAGTCATAGCCATGTAGCTTTGTGTTGACCTGAATGAACCAGGAAACAGAAGTTAGGAAACAGAGGCTTGTGACAGTCATAGCCATGTAGCTTTGTGTTGACCTGAATGAACCAGGAAACAGAAGTTAGGAAACACAGGCTTGTGACAGTCATAGCCATGTAGCTTTGTGTTGACCTGAATGAACCAGGGAAACAGAAGTTAGGAAACACAGGCTTGTGACAGTCATAGCCATGTAGCTTTGTGTTGACCTGAATGAACCAGGGAAACAGAAGTTAGGAAACACAGGCTTGTGACAGTCATAGCCATGTAGCTTTGTGTTGACCTGAATGAACCAGGAAACAGAAGTTAGGAAACACAGGCTTGTGACAGTCATAGCCATGTAGCTTTGTGTTGACCTGAATGAACCAGGGAAACAGAAGTTAGGAAACACAGGCTTGTGACAGTCATAGCCATGTAGCTTTGTGTTGACCTGAATGAACCAGGAAACAGAAGTTAGGAAACACAGGCTTGTGACAGTCATAGCCATGTAGCTTTGTGTTGACCTGAATGAACCAGGAAACAGAAGTTAGGAAACACAGGCTTGTGACAGTCATAGCCATGTAGCTTTGTGTTGACCTGAATGAACCAGGAAACAGAAGTTAGGAAACACAGGCTTGTGACAGTCATAGCCATGTAGCTTTGTGTTGACCTGAATGAACCAGGAAACAGAAGTTAGGAAACACAGAATTGCTGGCCGTAAAGCCAAGCTCTCAGAACCAGAACTACACTCCAGCCGCTTGCTACAAACGGTGAGCCGGTTGGGCCTACCGGTAAAGCGTTAGGCTGGTAAGCATAAGGACCTCGGTTCCATTCCGCTTCGGCTCTCCTTTCTCTCCAAAAGTTGTGATTTGCGGACAGTCTTGTGACTTTGCCCTTCGCAATGAATGAAACATTAAAACGGCTCTCGTCGCTTCTCGTCTTATTGCAGGAGTCACTGTGGTGGTGACAGTGTGGCGTTAGGCATAGAGTGCCTCTTCCCCCAACTCCTCCGACCTTAGTCCATCTTCGGAGACACCTTGGCGTTAAACCACTTTGACCAAACCAAACCAAACAGCTGACCAAACCAAACCAAACAGCTGACCAAACCAAACCAAAGAGGTGTCCAAGTCGAGGTGGCCGTCCTTATGGTCTCTGTGGACGTAAAACAACATTGATGCTCAGGAGCCGTGTAAATGTCGATATGGCCGTTCTGGACTCTCCGACCCTAATAGTCCGTAAGTTTCTGTGGACGTAAAGCAACACTGAAGCTCAGGAGCTGTGTCAAGTTAAAGTCGAGGCAGACGTCCGGGGCTCCCCGTCCTTAACAGCGCCTATGGTCTCTGTGGACGTAAAGCAACTCACTGAACTTGCACTTGAAAGAGGTGCACAAAACAGATTCAAAAATCGTCACCAATAAACAATCAAAATCGGGACAGCGATGTATACAAAGCGACGCTTCAGCCAATTCACTCCTCCATCTCTGATGTCTAAACACAATGCAAGGGCCTGTGGAAGGAGGAATAGTTGTTCTTGCAATCCGTGTTCTGCTTTTTGTACCCAGTGACCTCCCCTGGAGACTAGTGGTGTGCCTTTGCCGCCTTGACTGCTTGAAAGCCGCACTAACGTGATTATTCCCGGCTCGCTACTCCAGTTTTGGGTCGCCCAAACAGCGACACGGTACACACGGAAGTGACTTGGGGGTACCAAGTCGAAAGTTAGCGCATTCTGAAACAGATTTGTTTCGTGTGTGTGTGTGTGTGTGTGTGTGTGTGTGTGTGTGTGTGTGTGTGTGTGTGTGTGTGTGTGTGTGTGTGTGTGTGTGTGTGTGATTTTGTTTTGTTTTGTTAGGTTGCTGTTATTGTTGTTGTTATTTGTTTGTTTTCTCGATACAGTAGCTTTTTCGATAATAAAAGTTTGTTTGTTTTTGTATGTGTGTGTGTTTTGTTGTTGTGTTTTTTTAGTTATTATTATTTGGTTGTGCCTGTAGACGAATCAGTCAGTAGACCTCTTGATTCTAAGTTACAACGTATAGGGTATAGGTTTGACAGGGAGGACTGACATAGATTTTAAACGGGAAAAGCTTCAAACCTGACTGAATCAATCTGGTATTGGGTGATCAGCATCTGCTTAGGGTATCGGCAACTTTCCCACGTCAAAGGGACGTTAAAAAAACTTTGGTAATAATTAGGTTAAAAATAGTTTATTGTTTTCAGACCAAAGAAGTTACGTCGTTGCAATGAACAGTCTCGTAGACAGAAAATGCTAACCAGAAATGTTTATTTTGAGAACCTTGCTCTGCATGAACGCTGATGCACGAAAACGCGAAGCCACACAGGTCGTTATGTACGTGACGCCACATGAGCAAACCGGACGCGTGTTCACGGAGGAAGTCCTTTAAAAAAAAAAACGGGTAGTACTTTCTTTATGGCGTCTTTTTAAAAATCGGGTAGTGCTTTTTTAAGGGCGTCCTTTTAAAGAACGGGTGTTACTTTTTAAGGACGCCTTTTTAGAAAACGGGTGGTACTTTGTTATGGACATACTTTTAGAAAACGGGTAGTACCTTGCTAAGGACGTCCTTTTAGAAAACGGTAGTACTTTGTTGAGGATGCCCTTTCAGAAAACGGGTAGTACCTTTCTAAGGACATCCAGCGTTTTGTTAGAAAAGGAGTAGTACTTTGCTAAGGGCGTCGTATTTTCTGTTAAAAAACGGGTAGTACATTGCTAAGGAGTTCCAATTTTCTGTTAGAAAAGGGGTAGACTTTGCTAAGGACGCCCCGTTTTCAATTAGAAAGCAGATAGTACTTCGCTAAAGACATTATATAACAAAACGGGAAGTACTCTGCTCGCGACGTGTCATATGCATCCGATTAGAAAACGGGAAGCAGTTTTGCTAAGGACATCGTATTGCGTCCTATTAGAAAACGGGAAGCAGTTTTTGCTAAGGACATCATATTCCGTCCTATTAGAAAACGGGAAGCACTCATCTTTCTAAGGACATCATAATATTATGTCATAATTATCAGAAAACAGGACACCTAATGGTGCCAAGCGGACAAACGGGAAGACCCTTTCCAAAGGACATCTTCCCGCGTCTTATAAGGAAATAGGACGTCTGTTACCAGGAACACGGTTTGCACAGTACCAGTGACATCATCTGCACTATGCTAAGGACACTACAAGGCGTCCTGCAAGCAGACCAGACCACAAACGACTGAAAGACTGCTGCTGTAAGTCTTCGTCGTCTTTCTTCTTTTCCGTTTCCATTACTGTTGATAGCGATGCTCTTTCGCCAGGAGTCCTCATAAACGCATTATATACAGTAATAATAGTAATATAAAAACTGAAGCATACAGTCCAGAAAGCCCCCCCCCCCCCCCGCCCCCCCCCCCCCCACACACACACGGCACAGCACACACACACGGCACACCACACGCACGCACCACACACACACACACACACACACACACACACACACACACACACACACACACACACACACACACACACACACTCACACACACACACACACGCGCGCTCACTGAGAGAGAGAAAGAGAGAGAGAGAGAGAGAGAGTACGTGCTCAGTGTCGGTAATCTTCTCATTTCCGGTAATGAGCAATTTTTTTCAGCGAATTTCCGGTAATGCGAGGCTAAAGGTTTTCACATTTCTGCTCATTTTCAGTAATGGGCCCATATTATTAACACACACACCCCGCCGTGCGCTGCTTTCTTCGCAGAGGAACAGCATTCGGCATTGTTGACCCTCCAACCTCTAACTGAGAAGCAAGGATAACCAATCAAAGAAGCACGCGGTTTGCCCTTCAGGTTACGGTTGCGCGAGTCCAACGCACTCGGTGTCCTGACAAGCACAACAGCCCCGACGCGTCCGCCGACGTCATAAAATGGGGTTGTACCCGAGCTGCTACTGTCTTCAAACGGTGCGCTTCGGTGCTGCGGGGATCAGAGTTTGGCGTGAGCGGTTTGGGGATCATACCTCGTCTGTCGGAACGCGTTTGGGTCAGGAAATCCGCTCGGGGTCCATTGCTGTCTGTGGGAACCAGTGCCACCTTTTGATGCCTGTTTCTGCTGGGAAGTCTTATTTATTTGATGACGCACAGCCTCGGGGTGGCTGGGAGGGAGGGAGGGGGGAGTTAGGCGGGGAGAGAACTCAGTTTGTGGTGTTGTACGGGGTCTTGTCTTCTCTTTATTTATTTATTTTATCGGGGGTGGGGTGGGAGTGGTGGTGTCTTTTTCGCCTTTTTTCTTCTTCTTATTTTTTATCTATGTATCTTCGCTGTTGTTGTTATAGATTTGAATATGATTTATTCGAAAGTTGTAATTGAAGACGGATTTGTCCGTCCAGATATTGTTTTCGTCGCCTTCTATTGTATCAAACTAGGTGAAACAATCAGCTCATTTTCTTCTGTCTGTCTGTCTGTCTGTCTGTCTGCCTGTCTGCCTGTCTGTCTGTCTGTCTGTCTGTCTATCTGTCTGTCTTCTCTCTCTCTCTCTCTCTCTCTCTCTCTCTCTCTCTCTCTCTCTCTCTCTCTCTCTCTCTCTCTCTCTCTCTCTCTCACCCGGCCGAGTCTAGTTTGCTTTGTTAGTTGATATGTATTGACTGATTTATCTATTGACTTAATATTTGATATTTAACACCCTGTCACTTTGCTGGTTTGACTGAAACGAGAAAGTGGCGTGCTGGCGCTCAGACGTTGGAGATGGTGTTCGTAAGTGAATCTTTGGGGTACGTCACTGATTATTTGAAAGAAATGTTTAACAGATGGAAAATTATACGTCTTGGTCACATTTTGGATATTATTTTCTTACCAGCTGTTGGTTCTTTGTTTGGTTTTTGGTTTGGGTTTTTGTTTGTTTGTTTGTTTGTTTTTACCTGTGTTTTTAATTGACAAAGTGTTAGTTGTAATATGTACAAATCGTAGCATGTCTTGTGTCCTGGCAACATTTTGTTTCGCCTCCATATAAACTTCATGGTTGGCTGGGCCTTACAAACTCAGTAATCTCTCTTTCTGTCAGTTACGAAGATCAGCTACATGGCGAATGACGAAACCGTTAGCAGCATTAGGGTGAAAGAGATTTTGACTGACCTGAAACTAATGAGTGAATAACTGGTCTTTAAACGCCCACCCCACTTCGAAGGTCATAATATTCACAGGGCTAGAAAACTGCTCTGCTTCTAATACTCTAAGCCTCCGGATTCCTCATACCAGACTTTCCAGTGCCAGCGGTTTCCGCCTATTTTCCGTCTTCGGCCCTTCATAAACGTCATGGCCTTATATGATTCGACATACCTTGTTGAATATAAGGCTGCGTAGCGATGCAAACAGTCAAGTCCAACAAAATGTGTTATCACCATATTTTATGAGTTATGGCAAGGTACTTGTACTTGTGGGCCTTGGTTGAAAAGGAGGAACACGTCAGAGCTCAGGAGCTGTGTGAAAGTCGAGGGGGCCGCCCTGGGCTCCCGTCCCTAATAAGCCTACGGTTTCTGTGGACGTAAAGCAACACTTCAAGTAGGAGGAACAAAGTTAGCCTCATGATGGACGCTTATTTCAATTCGGACAGCAAGCCTTTTGCAAAGGAAATGGCGTCGTGCGATTTTTACTTTTTCTATAAAACAAATCTGAAGCAAGACTGACTGCTAGCGTTCTAAACCAAGATCCAAACACACAAAAGGTTCAAAAGAAGGCTATTTATTAGGACGAAGCACAAACATGCTGTTGCGTTTTGTCCTAATAAACAGCGATCTTTTGAACCGTTTATGTGTTTGGATCTTTTCTTCTTCTAAACAAAAATCTGAAACAAGAACGACTGCTAGCGTTCCTCCAAGCGCTGGACAGGAAAACAACATAGCTCCCCAAACAGATAAGTGGTTTAGCTTCTCATCTCATTTTTCCTCGCTTTTCACTGTTTAACTGTTGTTTAAGTGTCGTTTTGTAGTTTGATAAAGGGGATTACCCCGAAAATTTGCAGATTATATTTTTGTCCCAATAAAATAATAGCGTTCTTTTGAACATTTGATGTGTTTGGATCTTTCCTTCTTCCAAACCATCGAGTGCAATGGCGGGGGAAAAAGAGGGGTGGGGGGGGGGGGGTGGAGACACAGAGAGAGCAACAACAGCAGGACTGGACATTCTCTTTCCGGCGGCAGCAGCACGTACAGCGCGATGCAACGCACATGGCTTCGCACTCCTCATTCCATCCGGCTTGAGCTGACAGGCAGCACTTCAGTCAGTGGGATGATCCACACTTGACCCTCCAGGGACTCCACGACAGCCATCACGGTGATGCGACCACTGAGCTCTAAGCTCAATGGATGCGGTACGCGTTGAGCCGAGTTCACTGACCCCACATCTTCAGGCAAGCGGCGGGAGGACCTGCAAAACGTCAAGCAAATTGCCTATCACTGGCGGGAGGACCAGAAAAACGTCAAGCAAATTGCCTATCACTGGCGGGAGGACCAGAAAAACGTCAAGCAAATTGCCTATCACTGGCGGGAGGACCTGAAAAACGTCAAGCAAATTGCCTATCACTGGCGGGAGCTGCCACAAGTGTAATTTTTGTCGCGACAAAAGTACACTTGTCTCGATAAAAACTTTTGTCGCGACAAAAATTATACTTGTAGCAGTTTCCGCCAATGATATGGCCATGCTTTAGAAGGATCGAGTCATTGCGACAAAACCGAGAATCACGGCACTTGTCACATCCGAATCAGTTCACTCCAGTTCAGTTCAGGATAGTATCTGTGTGCTCGGGAAAGCCCATATGCGCTCCGTCTCTCAGAAGTTTCCCCAACGTCGCCTTTGAAACGCTTCCTGTGTCCGCCTGAATGACGATGGCCCTGTCTCGTCCTTTCCACGTCTCTCTCCTCCAGGCAATCGATGGTGTGATGTAATCCGGTGACCAACAGGAGGGTGGACCAAGACGTCGGACAAGCACCACTCCGGGAAAGGAGTTGCAGAAAGGAGATGACGGTGTGTACTTGTCTGCATCCCCGAGAGCTCATCGGTGTGCTTGCAGGATTAAACGCACCTGTGTGCCTGTCGGATTATGTGTCGCGGTGACGTACGAGATGGGCTTCAGGTGAAGGGGGAAGGCGGGCCTCGGAACATCACAGGGCCCCAGGGTCCGCCTGGACCCGACTGGCTGTGAGCGAGAACGTGGCGGCGGTCCCGGGAGGATCGGAACAAAGGCATGGATGGATCGCAGTCCTTCGGCTCAGGTTGCTCGCCAGAGGCAGCTTGGCTCACATGCCGGGCACGTTTGGTCAGAACGTCTGTGAGTTTGGGTCTATCTCTGTGTGCCTCCCTGTCTCTGTCTGTCTCTGTCTCTATTTCTCTGTGTGTGTGTGTGTGTGTGTGTGTGTGTGTGTGTGTGTGTGTGTGTGTGTGTGTGTGTGTGTGTGTGTATGAATTATAATTCATCAGTAGCTTAGCAAGGACTGGTTGTTAGGTTTTGACGAAACCTAAACTACAATCTTTGTAAAATAAAGTTTTCGAGTTCGAATTCTCTCTCTCTCTCTCTCTCTCTCTCTCTCTTCTCTCTCTCTCTCTCTCTCTCTCTCTCTCTCTCTGCAAGAAGAGGGGGGAGAGAGGGACAGATATAGATACGGAGACAGATGGAATGACAGAGAGACAGAGATAGAGAGAGAGAAAAAAAAAAACAGAGAGAGAGAGACAGAGAGAGAGAGGAGCAGGAGGCAGAAAAGGCGCATGGGTGTGTGTTTAGCAAAGGCCGGGTTGTCATAAAAAAGCAATGTCTGGAACGTTGCGTGTTCGTTCAGGGTCATTTGGACATCGTTCTGTCTTGCAGCCACCTGCAGGCTATGCCACGTTACTAGAGATGTTGCATCAGAATATAACAGGTACACACATTTTTCTTGTTACTAAGGGCTGAGGATGAGGGCGGGGTGTGGGGCGGTGGGTGGGGGTGGGGACGGGGGCAAGTGTACGGGAGGATGGCGGGGGGTGGGGGGTGTAGGGGGGGGGGGGGGCTGTGGGAGAATACGTAATGTTCAGATACGAAAACAGATCCATTCGTTTTCAGCAGCCACAGGCGTCGTCTTGGTCGATGAAATCTGGGTCGGCTTTTCCGCAAGTCATTCCAGTCTTCGTCAAGAGCTGGTCGCTATGAAGCTAGAACAGGACAGTAAGGCATTGACGCCTAAGTGCAGAAAGGCTTTGACACTGAAGCCGACGGACTTGAGGAAATGTTAATACTAGCAGCCCCATTGCCTTGAGACACGTGCGTGCGTGTGCGTGTGTGTGTGTGTGTGTGCGTGCGTGCGTGCGTGCGTGCGTGCGTGCGTGCGTGCGTGCGTGCGTGCGTGTGTGTGTGTGTGTGAGTGCGTGAGTGAATGCGTGTTGTGTGCACTAAATCTCTGCTGCGGTTTAGGTGCACTAAGAACCCATTATTATTATTAGTACTATCATCATCATCATCATTAACATTTTTATTATTACGACATCGGCACTGCAGTATTTTAAGGTAAGCACCACACGGCACAGAAAATAGTAGAAACCCCACCAAACGCAAACACTGTCTGCCCTGTTTATGAATGAATGCCTCAACTGATCGATCTGATGACCGACGACTGCTGCGCCCTAACTGACGCCACTTTCTTTTGTAGTGGCGATTCAATTACCGGAGCCTCGAACCGATCACGACCTATTCTTACCTCAGATCCTCACTGCGTGGAAGGGGTCGGAGGAAGGGAGGGAGGAAGAGAAGGGGGTAGGAGCGAGGGAAGGGGTAAGGGGTGGGAGGGAAGAGGAGGAGTCCCAGAACTAAGACACTAAAGGCAGACTCGTGGCTGACTTGAGGGCGGCAATCTGTGTGCACTGAGTGCCGATCTGGACGTACGGGATGCCCGTGCCGACCTGTCCCAGGGGCGGGTGACGGCGGGCGTTGGCGAGCCGCTCGTGCACAGTGCTCTCGCAGGTCACGGCCCTCATTCTCCTCCCCCCTCCCTACCACCCCCCCTCTTGTATCTCCTCCTCCCCCCCCCCCCCCCCACTCCCCTCTTGTATCTCCTCCCCCCCCCTTCCCCCTCCCCCGCCCCCTATACTGGTGCTGTACCTGTCTAGCCCTCCATCCATCTTCTCCCTCCCTTCTCACCTTCCTTCCTTCCTGGCACTGGCGGCGTGCAGGTGGCTGCCAGGTAGGACGTACAGTGACGTACATCACTGACAATGAGTCAAAACGAAAGAAAACACCAAACCCCAGTGGTTCTCGAGTTAAACACGTGCAGCAGTTACAACTCGAATTATGGTCTGAGCCTGTCGTCATCCACAGTTACAACCCGAATTACGGTCTGAGCCTGTCGTCATCCACAAGAACAAGAAGAAGAAGAAGGAGGAGGAGGAGAAAATAAGAAGAGAAGAAGAAGGAGGAGGAGAAAAGAAGAAGAAGAAAACCTCAGTTTTAACCTCATCACTGCCATGATGTCATTTGAAAACGACCGATAAAAGTGCCAAATTTAAAACCCTTAAGCTTTTTGTCTTCGTTTTCGCAACCGGCTTGTGAAAGGTTTTCATCAAAGTGCATAGTATTGAAAATAGATGCCGCGCTGTAGGGCCGGACAATATACTGTTATCAGGTGCGAGTGTGCATCTTACAGCCCGGAAATTTTACATGCTGTGGAAGTGAAGGGGTTAAGTAAAACAACATTTGAAGACAAAAGCATCCACCCTTCCCACCCCCTAAGTAAATAGCATTAAAAACAAACACGATCCTTGCTGGGGATCCGTTGACAGATTCTCAGTAGTAGTGCTATAGTTGGATCAGGGCGAAACACAAGTCATGAGAACGTAAGTAAAAGCTTAGTTCACATGCAAGGCAAATATGTGTCTATGAAGTACTTTGTCCGACCACCTGTCTATAATTATGTCTGTACCTTTTTTTATTATGTAGACTTAAACTATACATGTATATTTGTATATATGTTTGTTGTCCAGGTGTACTGACATGTTCTATAATTGTGTTATAATCATTACAACTAAATAATTTTTTAACTTTTTTTTAAGGGATTAAAAAAAAGCCTAGTTCACTGCTCATATCACACGTTGCATTGTGTTCTCCGAGCACCAGGGAACAGGTTTAGTTTAACGAACCAAAAGGAAGAACTCACACAGGCAGAATTCCTTGCGGTCACCGGAATATGCATGTCAATATAGTGGGAGGAACTTGGATAGCTCTGTGTTCTAAAACACACAGAGACCTACAGTTCTGCGTCCGCGGTGCCCCCAACGTGGCTTGACAGTTGGCTTGACAACGTAGCTTGACAATAATGAGTCAAAACAGACCCAAAAGGAATGCTTTTAATAAAAGCACACACTTCCTGATCATCTGAGAAACAATTGAATCTTGCACCAGTCATGACAGGTATACACAGGCCTTGTGCTCTACAAATAAGTCTGCCGAGGAAAGCTGCAAAAAACTAAAACAAAACAAAAACAAAAACATAATTCCAACAATGAACTGACCCCATGAGCCTTGCATTCCGGTATCCTTCCTCCAGAGTCTGCCATAACTAGTTACATTATTCAGGGGGCGCTGTATACTTATTTTGTCCCAGCATCTGTCTACCGAAATCGCCCGTAAGTCTCGCGTTGTCAGCACACTCCGTAAAGTGTGTGTGTGTGTGTGTGTGTGTGTGTGTGTGTGTGTGTGTGTGTGTGTGTGTGTGTGCTCGCGCGCGCCTGTGTCTACCCATATCTCTCTCTGTGTTAATTGATGATGAGTTGATGCTTAATGTCCTCAGATGTCATTTGACATATTAGGGACAAGTTGTGACCAATGCCGCACGGTTCAATAAAAGCCACATACGTAAGGTATATGCGTGTTTAGCTGTAACCTGCCACCTGCACTTTTGGCAGAATGACCGGGATTTTTTACGTGCTACTGTGGTAACACGGGGGTGGAACGGATACCGAAATAAGAGTCAGCACAGAAAGTCGACCCTGGAGAAGAAAATTCTCCCGCCGTTCCAGCAGGGATTCGAACCCGCGACCTTTCAATCACGAGTCCGGCGCTCTAACCACTGAGCTATCCCCGCCCCCCGTGTTAATTGATGCGTGTGGGTGTGCACTTGAATCTTTCATGTCTCGATATAATGAAGGTGTATGTGTAAAAAATAATTATGTAATCAGTCGCCTAGAGCTGTCCCCAAGTTAAGCAGCCTTTTTGCCGATGATTATTATCACTATCGTTATATTCATTAATCTGGTATTGGTCAGACTAAAACATAAAGTGTTGTGAAAAGAACTACGACTCTTGTTAGGGTAATAAAATTGTGCCTCAGCTTAATTAACAGGATTGCTTTCAACTATAATTGTCCTACTGTCGGAGAGCACACCCTCTGCCCCTGACTCCGGCTGCTCGGTAACGTCCCCTTTTTGCACCCGCACGCGAACGGAGAGAATGAATTTCATTTCCAATGGAGTTAATGCCCCTGTGCAAGGGGGCATAACTGTGGCCCAGCGGCCAAAGAGCGGTAGCAGCAGCCAGCATGAATAAAGCAAACGCACCGGGTTCCCTCGCTTTTATCATGGGCTAATCTTCAAGCCTATCGATGTGCGTTTAGCGGGCAAGTCAGCGATGATCAAAGTTCCCGTGTGCGCCCCTAGACACAACAATCCTTAAGCAGCGGAACAGCGGCAACACTGCTGTGGTGCAACGGGTTGGACAATCCGCGGGTTAATTAAAATTGTAGCCCCTGCGTGGCATTTGAGCGGACTTCTATATCCACGCGCTGTTTATCTAGGGATGTTAAGGATATTGCCGTAATGCTCCTCCTCTCTTGGTGTATTCTGATTCTGCTACGTTCGACGGTAGTAAGGCCGCAATGTCCTTAGTCCAGTTTTCACCTCTCTGTTTTTGTTATTATTTATTTTCCTTAGTTGTTAGCTGTGGCTAACGCAGGTTCACGTGTGAGCCCGCGAAGTAAAATAATTATGTCACTCTGCTCGTCGCCACAAGCGACTGATGAAAGTTCCCGTGTTGAGCGCGGGCGTAATGCAAAATAGGCCCCGAAACATGTGTTGTTATACATGATCATTGTGACTCGGACAGTCATACACTTGTGATTTGGTCAGTGTTTTGATCTTGTCCTTTTAAGCAGACAATCATTGTGACTCGGACAATCATACACTTGTGATTTGGTCAGTGTGTTTGATCTTGTCCTTTTAAGCAGACAATCATTGTGACTCGGACAATCATACACTTGCGATCTTGTCCTTTTAAGCAGACATTCTTGAACGTGTCCTGGAGGTATTGCCTGAATATATTTATTTCTTCGCAACCGCAAAAAAATGAAATGTTGATATTGAGATATGCTAGTTGTTAACTTGGAGGGAGAGGGGCGAGGGGAGTCTTCATTGTGTTTGCTGTCCATTGAGCTGCATTGTGATTTAGCGACTTGTGTTTCCAACTGGTGCAGAGGAATTTTGAATGTGTGGTTCATCCTGAGGTGACCCTGTGCGGTTGACGGGACGTCAGTATACTATCCCAGAACGAACTTAGCTGACCTCTCAAATTCGACCCCTGCCTGGACGTCCAGCCGTACCCTTACCGAAAACTTCCAGTGAGTCGTCAGCGTCTCCTTGCTCTTCTTCTCCCGTCTCCTGTTTCCTTCTTCATCTTTATCCTCTCCCTCCACCTGTGCTTCCTCTTCCTCTATTCTCTTCTTCGTCCTTTTCTTCCTCCTCCGCCTCTCCCTCTTTCTCCTCTTCATCCTGTACTTCCTCTTTTCCACCCTCTTCGTCTTTCTTCTCTTCTTCCTCCTCCTGTCCCTTCTGTTCTGCCTATTGTTTCCTCTATACCTTCTCTTCGACCTTTT
>OY757546.1:25499593-25517093 GCA_963584105.1 Alviniconcha strummeri | reverse complement strand
AGTCAATTGGTGTTTTACGCCCAGTCAACCAGTGTGGTTACATCAGGGCGATATGTGCAGACAAGGACACCTTGCATACCAATAGTTAGTTGGTTAGTGCTCAGCTTCCTGTCAACCATACAGGGGCAACATATCACTACACATAACAGGTTTGCTGTACCTGAGAAAAAGTTCCTCTCTTTTAAAAACAGACTGTTTAAAATAATGGAGCATCAATCAGTTTCCTCCACCTTTAAATGACATATGTTCTGGAAGACTTGCTAAGTCTGGTTCTGCCACACCTTCAAGGTCAGCCATGAAAGAGTGAAACTGCACCGTAAAGAAAGAGAAGCACCCAGTTTTGCTGAAGTTATGGTTTTGCAACAGAGAGAAGTTGAAACAAACTGACAGCAGTGAGGCACACCTGGTTTTGCTAAAGAGAGAAGTTGAAACAAACTCACTACAACAAGGCACACCTGGTTTTGCTAAAGAGAGAAGTTGAAACAAACTCACTACAACGAGGCACACCTGGTTTTGCTAAAGAGAGAAGTTAAAACTCACTACAGCAAGGCACACCTGGTTTTGCCAAAGAGAGAAGTTCAAACAAACTGACAGCAGTGAGGCACACCTGGTTTTGTTAAAGTCATGGTTTTGCTAGAGAGAGAAGTTGAAACAAACTCACAGCAGTGATGCAGGTCGATCACCTGGTGGGACCTTCTGTACAAGTTGCTTGAATCTGGCCAGGATTGCAGCATTGCAGATACAGCACCTGGAAGGTAACTCAGCTCATTAGAATTGATCATCATCACCAGCTGAATGGTTCTGCTGAATGCCTGATGACACCGCTTCGTATTCACAAATACCAGTACAAATACAAAGGAACTGTATTATTCCCAGTAAATGCATAAAATGAATATTTGCCTTTTGGGTCACTCAAATTCCACACGGAAAAAGGCAGTAGCTTGTGGTCAAAGCATTGCATTCAAAGAACACCATTTAGATTCCTCTGACTGTGACTACAGCTGAGGACTGCATGGCCTACCCTACTACTGCTAATAGATCTACATCTATTCTGTGTGCCTTTTGCAATTTTATCAAAAACCAGAAACCATGCGCAACATTATTTTTCAATTTGGGTCACAGTTAGGGCACCCTCTTACAGCTGGCGAAAGAGGTGCTAGGGAAGTTGTGAAGAGGAAGGGAAGCAAACCTGGCCTGGGGTCTGTGGATGTCTTTCTTGGTGATGCCCTGTCGCCTGCCGTTGACGATCACTTCGTGTCTGTCCCCTTCCACTCTCCCTCCATGGTACCAGATGATGGCTGTTGACAGGAGATTCAGTAATTAAGTAAGTAAGTAAGTAAACATGCTGCTTAACGCCCACAGAAACCATAAGGCTTATCAGGGACGGGGAGGTTTCAGTGCCGTCAAGCATCCATTTATGCTTCCCAAAGAGATTCATGGAACACATCCTGAAAACCTCCTTCCTTCACAGCCCTCACCTCTCAGGCCTTTCCAAGCGGTTGCTGTCGTTGTCAGTAACACAAACTGCAAGCCAATGCCACATTGTCAGTCCCCTCAAATTTGGCACAGAAGCTAAACAAAAACAAAACAGAGTTTTGTTCAATCCCTTTAAGATTTGGCACAGAGCTAAACAAGTTTTGTTCAGTCCCCAAAGGTTTGGCACTGAGCTAAACAAGTTTTGTTCAGTCCCCTAAGATTTGGCACTGAGCTAAACAAATTTTGTTCAGTCCCCTAAGATTTGGCACTGAGCTAAACAAAAACAAAACAGAGTTTTGTTCAGTCACCAGAGATTTGGCACTGAGCTAAACAAAAGGGTTCATTCACTTTTTGAGGAACCAGCAAACAAACTTCAACCACCCAAAACAACTGTAACAAAACCAGCAGATGAATGGTGGTAAACAAGACAACACACTCACTTACAACTGGCTGACGGAACTATGTTCGGGTTTCCTTTCTGCTGCTGTGACTCCACAGCAGCGCAGCTGTGAGAAAACTGCAGAGAGGATTGTGCCAGCAGTGGAAGGTGTGGCTTGCAGGTGCCGCTGGACAACTTGCCGCCTTCGTAGCTCACTACCCTCTCAAACAAAGCACGGCGCATAGCACCTTCACTGTATGGGCATCTGAAAAAGTGACGGCACAGACTTATGATTTATGCTACGATCAACCTGATAGTCTAAATTATCAAATTATTAATGGTGTTTAGTGTATTCTAACATGGAAAGACTTAAAATCAAAGACAATGCATGAGCAGACAACAATGCATTTAAAATCAAAGACAATGCAAAAAATTTGTTGTTGCTGCACACTTGCAGACATGTTATTTGAAAAAATGGAAAAGATATTTGGGAAAATGGAAAATGGGAATGATATATATCTTGCCACAATGTTAACAAAGGTGTCATTACTTTCCGACAATGACGGAATCGAAGAAGACCGGGGCGCTCAAGAAGTGTGAGAGTAGCGCCCCTTGACATCCCAAAACATTCCACCTGGCCATCTTGTCACTGCATGACATGGACAGAGTTCTCTCCCCTCTGCCTGGCTTGATTCTCAGTGCCCCCAGGGTGTGATAGTGGACTCCGGCTTCCTGCAGATCTTGAGCACCCCCAGGTACACACTTGGCTCCCGTTCTATGGATGTCTCTCGCCTCTGCTGACCACTCTCTTGCACTGGTGTTCTTCTTCACACTGTGCTGGATCTCTTGCCTGGGAACATCTGTTGAGATAGTTCTGAGAACATCTTCAGTTTCCATTTTAAATTGTTCTTTTATGCAAGCATTCTTCATCTGGATCTCCTGTTTACAAACATCCGCTGCATTAGTTGTGCAAATGTTTTCAGGGTCTGTTGACTGCTCTTTTACGCTGGTGTTCTTCACATTATTCTGAATGTCTTCAGTGTCTGTGGACCATTCTTTTACACTGGAAGTCTCCCCACTGTTCTGCATACACACATCTGTCAAGTCAGTTCTGGTGAAGTCTCTGCTCTCCATTGACATCTCTTCTGGACTGGTGTTGTCTCTTGACCGCTCACTTTCACGAGTATTGTCCATGTTATGCTTATGAACATCGGCCAAGCCAGTTCTGTAAATGCTTTCAGCGTTAGCATTGTTTTTTCTGTGCGAGACATTTTCCGCATTGGACAGTAATACAGCTGACTGAGCATCTTTCACGGGCATTGCATTTCTGTGGTTACTTGTGGCAATTTTCACCAGTTTAGCTTCTGTTCTGAAGTCTTCATCATTACGCTTCCTTTTTTCAACACATTCACTGTGATTGCCATCAGTGACACACTCACTGCCGTCCATGTCGATTTTCACCAGTTTAGCTTCTGTTCCCAAGTCTTCACTGTCATGCTTCCTCTTGTCAGCACCCTCACCTCGTTGAGCGTCTTTGTTCTCCTGGTTTTGTTGAGATATGTGGTGGTGGTCCTCTCTGGGGAAAATGGAAGCATCCCCACCTGTATAAAGAGAAACCAAATAAAATGTGCACATGCATCAACGTGTACAAACTGGCCAGTGGACATGAATGATGATGCCTACAAGTAAATTCAGCAACAGCCCAAAGGACCTATGGGGAAATTAACTGTTGCCTACATATACAAAACCAGCATGGATAGGTGCAGAAAGGTCAACAAGGAGATTACACAGGTACAAGCTTGGCCCAGCTCAGCTGACTAGTAACGTTCAACATGCAATGAACCAATCTGTTACATACCATTTACTGTGAGAAGAGTTTTAAAAGTTGACACAGACTTACCATTTCCTAACAAAGTTACAGACCTCAAAGCTTTCAGCCTACCCCTAAATTGCCTAAGACTGAAATGATTGCACAGGTAATAAATCTAAGATCTTCATGAGTACCTGTTGACAAAAGCTTTGTTAATACCACAATACGATCAACAACTTGGCCTCTTACATGGTGTGTGGCTGGTGAAGAAATGCAACCGGACTCCAGGTTTCAGGCCACACCTGTGGGACATGTGAGGTGCAGGACATGTAAATATCTCACTGCCAGCACCCAGGTATGCAGTCTGCAACTCTTCATAAAGGTACCTGCCCACACACACAATGGGGAATAGAACAGAACAAATGAAAGGCAGAAATAATCTGTCAAAATTCCTGGCAGTAGGCAAAAGCATGCAAAAAGCTTTACTCTAGCCTACTCCAGCCTTTATGAAAAAAGCTTTTGATTACTCTGGGCTCCCTAGCATCAGAGGAGACCTTAATTTCTGAGTCTATGTATTACAATTTAGTTTATAGTTTACACAGTGAAGTACAACAATCTATATTGTCCAGCAACATTGTCCATCATCCCTATCAGTCTGTACAGTCTGTACAGTGTGTGTGTGTGTGTGTGTGTGTGTGTGTGTGTGTGTGTGTGTGTGTGTGTGTGTGTGTGTGCGCGTGCACACGCACGCGTGTGCATCTTTTGCATAGTTACGCATTTGTATAGTTACACTGTCTACATTATGTGTCAGTTTTTTCTCTTCTTCTCATATACATTTTTACTCCTGATAAATTTCCATCGTGATGTACATTATGTGTGTTATACTATGTTATAATATGTTAGACAATGTTATACTATGTTATACTATGTTAGACAATGTTATACTATGTTAGACTATGTTAGACAATGTTATACTATGTTATACTATGTTAGACAATGTTATACTATGTTAGACTATGTTAGACAATGTTATACTATGTTAGACAATGTTATACTATGTTATACTATGTTAGACAATGTTATACTATGTTAGACTATGTTAGACAATGTTATACTATGTTAGACAATGTTAGACAATGTTATACTATGTTAGACAATGTTAGACAATGTTATACTATGTTAGACAATGTTAGACAATGTTATACTATGTTAGACAATGTTAGACAATGTTATACTATGTTAGACAATGTTAGACAATGTTATACTGTTAGACAATGTTATACTATGTTATACTATGTTAGACAATGTTATACTATGTTAGACAATGTTAGACAATGTTATACTATGTTAGACAATGTTAGACAATGTTATACTATGTTAGACAATGTTAGACAATGTTATACTATGTTAGACAATGTTAGACAATGTTATACTATGTTAGACAATGTTAGACAATGTTATACTATGTTAGACAATGTTAGACAATGTTATACTATGTTAGACAATGTTAGACAATGTTATACTATGTTAGACAATGTTAGACTATGTTATACTATGTTAGACAATGTTAGACTATGTTATACTATGTTAGACAATGTTATACTATGTTATACTATGTTAGACAATGTTATACTATGTTATACTATGTTAGACAATGTTATACTATGTTAGACAATGTTATACTATGTTAGACAATGTTATACTATGTTATACTATGCTTGTTCAGCGCTAGGATTCACAGGGTAGGCACTTTACAAATTTCAATTATTATTTATTATTTTTGTTTATGTCAATCAACCCTTCAGCATACACATATGCCCCATATCTCTAAAAACAAACCCACTGCATTTGGCAACAGCCAAAAATGGCTTAAACATAACATTTCCTGGTGTTGCTTGCAACCAATACACTCTTCCATCTCAAAAAAAACAAGGCAATGAAATATAAAGGGAGATAACTCTGTGTCACTCCCTCCTGTTGCAACTCACAGCAGAAAAGCTCTGCGAGTGATGGTCTCGGCATGGCTATCATTCACCACATCTCCAGTCACAGACATCTTCGACTGCCCAAGACACTTTGACCCTGTCCCCATGGAAACAACCTTCAGCTGTGACCCAGCACCTGGAATGACAATGCCAATAAGGAAGTAAGGAAGTGGTCACAAAATTTGCTTGAAAAGTTCCAGTTCATTGTGTGGAAGAAACAACTACATACATCAAAAATAACCTCCATTACCGTGTGTGAATTTTCTAACCAAAGAATGATGTGACAGCATAATTATGTTTACGTCATTGTACTGTAAAATTACCGCCATACTGAAGGCTTTCTACCTTCAGCTGAGTCAAGTGTAAATTATAAATTAATTACAATATGGGGTCATCTGACATAAACCCTCATTGACCTAAGAGTCACATATGCACCCACAAAAACTCACATCCATGTTGTTTGTGCACACGTGTGTGTGTGTGTGTGTGTGTGTGTGTGTGTGTGTGTGTGTGTGTGTGTGTGTGTGTGTGTGTGTGTGCACGCGCGTGTGTGTGTGCACTTTGTGTGTGGGTGTGTGCATGCATGAATGCTTGTGTCAGTGAGTGTGTGTGTGTGTGTGTGTGTGTGTGTGTGTGTGTGTGTGTGTGTGTGTGTGTGTGTGTGTGTGTGTGTACATGTGTGTGTGTGCATGCCTGCCTGCATGCATGCGTGTGTGTGTGTGTGTGTGTGTGTGTGTGTGTGTGTGTGTGTGTGTGTGTGTGTGTGTGTGTGTGTGTGTGTGTGTGTATGTGTGCATGCTCTGTTAATGAAGCTCATCAATACTTCCATCATTTTTTTTTTAAATCACGGATCAAACAACCTTCACTGGTTTCCAGCACCACTGCTGCCATCAGCGTCCATTCTTTCCCTTCCTGTGGCTTGCCTTTCTTTGGCAGCTGAGCATAGCGCCTGTAACACAGTTCTGCCACTCTGTCCGCAAAACCCTCTTTGTCTGGCATTTTGACATCCATTACCACTGCTGCTACACCAGTCACTTCAAGTCTGAAACAACCTGGACCAGATGTCTTGTTTGGTAATGGTATCATGACAATGTGGAGAGAAAACTCTGTAATCTGGCCACTGGTTTTCACAGTTTCAGGAATGGTTGTTTCAACCCAATGTTTGGTTCCTGTCAATCTAAAGTGACTTAAGAGTTCTAAAGAGCAAAACAAAAAAACAAAAATTTCAGGACATACACAGATTTCATGTAAAACCCTAAAGCACTCCAATGTTCAAATGACTAGCAAATTATATAACTATAATGCACAGACAATGGACACATGGGGGTAAAGCCGGGGGGGGGGGAGGAGATGGAGGGGAGGGGTCAACCAAACTTCAGGTTTGCAAAAGGAGCTGTAAATTAACTAAGTACACCTATTTTCCTGTATT
This sequence comes from Alviniconcha strummeri, assembly GCA_963584105.1. Classification (NCBI taxonomy): domain Eukaryota; kingdom Metazoa; phylum Mollusca; class Gastropoda; family Provannidae; genus Alviniconcha; species Alviniconcha strummeri. The sequence continues at coordinate 25,510,014 of OY757546.1, read as the reverse complement.
TTCCATAACTTTACATTACTGAAGATGTACTAATCTACTAACAGTAATACTATAATAATATAATTTAAAATTAATTAACAACTGTCGGCACTTCACACAGTGCATGCACCTGCACAGCCATAGGCAAAACAAAATGATTCTACTCAATGGGGACAATGACTCATTTCTATTTCTACCCTGGGTTTGTGCAACAGTTTATTTCTTCCCGGCATTATATAAATCATAGGGTGTGTTTATAAAATTTATAAACATTACAAGTACCACTACATTCTGCATAATTCAGTTTTCTAACAGATCATGCAGTCAGTTAGTTCCTTGATGATCGGGTTACTTATGAAGAAAAGAAAACAGAACTCGTAATTTTAACTAAAATATGGGTCCAACCCTGTGACTGTTTTATTGTCTGAACATTTTAACAAAGATTGACAAAGAGTGCTGAGAAAAATGGGGGGGGGGGGGGGGGGGGGGGGAGATGGGTAACGACTAAAGTGTATAAATAATAAAAAATAAGATATATATATCAAGAGAGCCGGTTTGGCCTAGCGGTAAGGCGTTAGGCTGGTAAGCGGAAGGACATCGGTTCGATACCGCTTCGGCTCTCCTTTCTCTTCAAAAGTTGTGGTTTGTGGACACGGTCTTGTGACTTTGTCCCTCGCTGCCCATCTTAATGCAGGTCATTCTGGTGGTGACAGTGTAGCGATAGGTATATACTCTCCCTCTTCCCCCCACCTCCTTACCCCCTTCCCCCCATTCTCCCCGTCCCTAATAAGCCTTATGGTTTCTGTGGACGTTAAGCACCATGTTTACTTACTTACTGATATATATCAAGTAATCAACGAACACATAAAACAGTAAACGGTCGCTTCTCGGTGCATCTCTGTCAATGACCCAAAAGTGTCTAACAAGTAACATAATAACAAAGCAGAAGGGGAAAAAAAATGTAAACTTCTTGAATATCAAGATAATTTACAAACTTGTAGGACTTTCCAGAACACGCCTGCATCATATTCTCATGGTCGACGGGATTTACTTCCCTTGTGCTGGTTCTTGTGTAAAAAGTCCTCAAGTTCCGAAATTTGTAAACTTCCGGTGCATGTGGTACAGCCAAGATGTCTGGAACTACGACTAAATTGTCAAAAAATGTCTTACAAATGAAAGTGAGCAAAAATCAGTCCAGTTGCTTGACTTTATTACAGTGAAGGAATGTAGTTCTCTCACACAGTTGAAAGTGAAGGAAATGCTTTTCATTTGGGTGATCAAATCATCACTAAATAAAATTGTAATTTAGATTTTGTAGTTTAATTAAGTACAAAGTTTGCAAGTACAATCTCTCTCTCTCTCTCTCTCTCTCTCTCTCTCTCTCTCTCTCTCTCTCTCTCTCTCTCTCTCTCTCTCTCTCAGTAACTCAGCAAGGACTACTTCAGTTCATTGACAGGTTTGACGGTACAAATGCATGTACAAAAACTACAATCCAAAAGAAAGTTTTTGATCTCTCTCTCTCTCTCTCTCTCTCTCTCTCTCTCTCTCTCTCTCTCTCTCTCTCTCTCTCTCTCAGAGTCTTTGCTGGTACTGATTTTGAAGGAACTAATTTTGGTTGTGTGCAGTTTATGCAGCGCAGTGTGCTGCGTATGGAAGAAGAACAGAATGAGGAAGAAAAACAAAAAGTGATTGATGATGAACATTGGGTATTGGATCTGCCACAGCTCACAAAGAGAGAGTATGTTTGTTTGTTGTTGTTTTGTTTGTTTGTTATCTCATTCAGTCATCCTTTTAATGTGTGTGAAACTCTGTGTGTATGTTTGTTTGTTGTTGTTTTGTTTGTTTGTTGTTGTTTGTTACCTCATTCAGTCATCCTTTTAATGTGTGTGAAACTCTGTGTGTGTGAGTGTGTGTGTGTGTGTGTGTGTGTGTGTGTGTGTGTGTGTGTGTGTGTGTGTGTGTGTGTGTGTAATAATTTGATTATACATATTTATAGAGAGAGAGAGAGAGGGAAACTGGTCCATCTAATTCTGAACAAACATGTTATATTTTCATTACACAAAAAAGTCTGTTTCACCAAACAGATCTTGGTCTCTTGCTTTTCATTATATTTCAGCAGTGTAGAGTTCAATATTGGGCTTTAAGTTTAACAAGTGAAATACACACATATTTCTTGGTGAAAATGATCCAGATGGTTATAAATATGGCTTTTTGTTTTGTGTCAAATTGTTGTAATTTGTATAATGTTTTGTTTTTCTTTTCAGTTTACAGTTTTAGATGAGATCCATTCTTCTGAAGATCAAATGATGAAGGATATATATATATATAGATATATAACTTATTATAAGTCTAATAAGATGCATTATCCCTAAAGCACACTTTCATTGACTTTTGTTCTTGTTATTTTTAATTAAAGTCTTTTGATTGTACTTTATTTACTTGTTTGTTTGTTGTTGGTTTTGTTCTTTGTTGGGTGTTTTTGTGTTGTTGTGTTTTTCGCTTCAGTTCAAGTTCAAATAATACCATTTTGTCATGGTGGCATTGGAAGGACTGTGCTCCACATGTGATACTATATAATATAAATTATAATTATTATAATATTGTATTGTTATTTTTAGAGTCTTTTGATTGTATTTGATTTACTTGTTTGTTGTTGGTTTTGTTCTTTGTTGGTGGTTGGTTGGTTGTTGTTGGTTGTTTTTGTTTTGTTGTGTTTTTTGCTTCAACTGTTCAACTTCAAGTTCAAATAATACCACTTGTCTAACTTGCATTAGAACTTAATAGAAGGACTGTGCTCAACGTGTGATATATATCATTATTATATATAATTTACAATATTAAGTTTAAATTAATCTGTCACTATAGTTTGAACATTAATATTTCAGGGCATCAATAAACACACTATAAATGTACATTATTATTATTATGTAGTCACAGTGTGGTACTGTAGCTGGCAATGAAGTAAAGGTAGATGTTACTTCAGAGATGTTTACAACTAAATGTGTCTGTCTGCAGAGAGAAGTTTGTCGTCCAGCCCTGCCACTCAGCTTGTGAGAACCTGCTGTTTGGGAGGATGTCTTTCAAAGGATTTAACCCAGAAGTGGAGGTTTGTGCTGTGTTCATTACTGCCTTTTACTTCAACTACTTTATGCATAATGCAGTGGGCTGCCATAGATGTAAAAATTAAGGTCCCCTCTGCAGAGAACCCACGTCTGTCATTCTAAGGTTAGAACGCTCTTGAACAAGTTCAGAAGAGAATGGAGTTGGTGTAGGTCAGAATTACTTGTTTTACTTACAGTTACAATTTTATATGCTTTATTTTCAGCCATGAATATCTGCTTTTGAAATTTCTGGCTGCTCACTTGTTGATCACTTTTATAGAGTGCTATTCTCCACTCTCATAAGGACTCACAACATTTGCATGTGATTCTACATGAGTAAATAGTTTTTTAATTTTATATCACATTTTGAAATATCCACCAAAGTGGTGTAGTGGCTCTTTTTTTTTCTTTTTCTTTTTTTCCCAGATCCTCTAACTCTGTCTTACTAATTAATACTGCGTACACAAATGAAGAGCAACATAAAGAGAGGCATACATGTGCCATAATATCAATAGTGAAGCAGACTTGTAATAATTATGATGAACTTTTTTGGTTTGCCCTGAGATGACCTAAGCAGTTATACTTATAGCCTAACACTAACAAGTGACTATCAAGTGACTATAACTTAAGACTAAGAGTATGGGTGAGACTGTCAGCTTTTGAAAAGTTCAATGACCCAGGTTCTAGTGCCTATGTGCAGACTTGTGTATCTTGAAAATGTGAAATGACCAAGGACCTAGTGCCTATGGCTATGCAGAGGCTTGTATATTTTATCTAGTTAGAGAAGCTTACACATATATTATTATGCATGTATGCAACTATACATAAATAATGTGAGTGTGTGACCATCTGTGTGTGTGTGTGTGCATTAATGCATGTATACATGTGTGTGTGTGTGTGTGTGTGTGTGTGTGTGTGTGTGTGTGTGTGACAATAATAATGGTGGTGGAGTAGCTTCGTACTTAAACAAAATTTAAACTCTCACCACCACCCCACCACCCTGTGTTATTCAGTCTCCCTCTCATAATAATATTTATTTTGGTTTATTTCATAATAAATGTCACAGGTATTAAGTTCAGCATTGGTGTATTTCTTTTCCAGATCCTTATTTTTGTTCCCTCTCTCTCTCTCTCTCTCTCTCTCTCTCTCTCTCTCTCTCTCTCTCTCTCTCTCTCTCTCTCTCTCTCTCTCTGTACTTTCACAATTTCGCAATACTTGTTTTGGCTTATCTGTATTTGGCAATGCATTGCCCTTGTTTTTTATGTCAGCATGAGGTATTCCATGATCGTTATTTTGCTTCTCTTTCTGTTCTAGTGGAGCTTACAGATTTTGTATTTCAAAACACTGGTGATTTTAGGCGAGGAAAAAACGTACTGCCTGCCCCAGCATGGCTAATATTGTCTAGCTGGGTGTCTTCAGTGAAGTGCAGTTCAAACACAAACTCTGGTCACTGCGATACGGATAACAAGTGTCCTTATAGATAACACAAAACTGCTTTTTGTGTAGTAAGCACTCTCAAATCAGCCCTCGGGGCTCAAGACATTTCTGTTTTCCAAAACAATTGGCCTGCCATGTTTTCTGCTTTGTGCTGCTATCATCAGCTGCCCCAATTGCCAGTTTGTTGTCTGTTTAGGTTGTGTGGTAACTAAGTTTTGTATAGCCAATATATTTATGTGTGCGGGTGCATGCTTGTATGTGAGGGTTTATGTTAACCAGTAATGTGCAACATTTCACTGGTTAAGGTCAGCACATGCTGGAGGGAAATCAGCAGTCGGTCAGACATACCAGTTCCGACTTTGTTTGAGTGGTCCTCAACCCAAAAAATAACAGCAAAACAAGAGTGTGTATGGAGTGTGTGTGTATGTTTATGTCTCTCTCTCTCTCTCTCTCTCTCTCTCTCTCTCTCTCTCTCTCTCTCTCTCTCTCTCTCTGTGCGCGTGTGTGTGTGTATGTTTGTGTGTATGTTTCTCTCTCTCTCTCTCTCTCTCTCTCTCTCTCTCTCTCTCTCTCTCTCTCTCTCTCTCTCTCTCTCTCTGTGCACGTGTGTGTGTGCATGTTTGTGTGTATGTTTCTCTCTCTCTCTCTCTCTCTCTCTCTCTCTCTCTCTCTCTCTCTCTCTCTCTCTCTCTCTCTTTGAGTGTACTTCAAGGGTGAATTAGGATTTGTGAGGGTGATGGTGAGTGTGTGTGTGTGTTGGGGGGGGGGGGGAGGGTGAAGGAGAGGACAGGGGAAGGAAGGAATGTGACAGACATCAAGAAGGGCTGCTGAAAGGGATTCGAGGAAAGTGTTGGATTATTATGATTATTGATGTGATGTAACGGTTGTTTCTACTATCCTGTCTGAAGTGTTGAATTATTATCGATTATTGTTATGATGTAACTATTGTTTCTACTATCCTGTCTGAAGTGTTGAATTATTATCAATCATTGTTATGATGTAACTATTGTTTCTACTATCCTGTCTGAAGTGTTGGATTATTATTGATTATTGATGTGATGTAACTATTGTTATTATTGATTATGGATGTGATGTAACAATATGGATTCTTGATGTGATGTAACTATTGTTTCTACTATCCTGTCTGAAAACAAATTTGCCTCACCACACAACATAGTTTCCTGTATTCTTCTTGTTAAATCATAGCAGTTTACAATTTGCCAATGGGTTGAGATTTTTTTATTTTTTTTTAAGGGGGTATGAATGTTGTGCTGTAATGACATACATGTTCACGTCATTATTTGCAAACAATCAAATGGATCAGTTTCAGTGCCAGTTCTCTGAAGAATGTATCAGACAAGTGACCCAGAGTCAGAGCATATTAAAAAAAAAAAAAAACTTCGTTACTCTACAATTTTGCTAACCTGGCTGGTTTTTCCTCTTCTCTTGTGATAATTTCAGAAGCTGATGAAAGTGCACAACACGGAGTGGGAACTGCAGCAGGCTGAGGAGCGAGAGAAGGAGACTGGCGTCAGTGAGGAGGAGATGACAAGCAGGTACAGGAAACTGCAGGACAGGAAGGGGAGCTGTCAGTGTTGGAGTGATGGTCGGGATGATGTCCCCTTGTGGCAGGGTGATTTCCCTTTGTGGTGGTGGGGTGATGACCCTTTTGGTGGTGGGATGGGGTTGTTGTGGTGATGTTCCCTTGTGGTGGCACGATGGAGTGGTCAGGGTGACGGTCCCCTTGGGGTGGCATGCTGGAGTGGTCAGGGTGACGTCCCCTTGTGGTGGCATGATGGAGTGGTCAGGGTGACGTCCCCTTGGGGTGGCATGATGGAGTGGTCAGGGTGATGTCCCCTTGTGGTGGCATGATGGAGTGGTCAGGGTGACGTCCCCTTGGGGTGGCATGATGGAGTGGTCAGGGTGACGTCCCCTTGGGGTGGCATGATGGAGTGGTCAGGGTGATGTCCCCTTGTGGTGGCATGATGGAGTGGTCAGGGTGATGTCCCCTTGTGGTGGCAGGGTGATGTCTCCATGTGGTGGTTGGATGGGGTGATCTCAATTCAAATGATTTTGGTTTTATTTGAGCTGGTGTAAGCAACATGGTCAGTTATAAAACAAACATCTGACATAATCTGAGTTGTTTGTAACAAACTTTCTACTGTTTGAGCACCAACAAAAAACTGCTCGTTAGCTGACAGTTTTCTGGACCCTGTGGCGTAACTAAATACGGCAGTGGTTGAAGGAAGGATGTTGTAAAACCAGTGCTGGAGTTTGAATGTCCACATGTGGTGGTGGAATAGGGTGGTATGGGTGTGATGTCCCCTTGTGCTGGCAGGATGAGGTGGCCTGTTTAAACTGTTGTGGGGTGGGGGGGGGGGGGGTATACTTTGATATTTATATTTTAACCTCTGTAAAGAGTGTGTAAAGAGTGGGGGTCAGATTTGACCCACAATGCAGGAACTGTGTAATTCAAATTAAACCTTTGTTTATTGTTTTTATGTAAACTAACGGAGGAAAAAATTGTGTGTGCACAATGACAAACAGGAAAAATATTTTGAAATTTCATGCATTAGTTTTGCAGTATTCAGCTACCTCTGAACTACAACAGCATTCATGGTAATATTTATGGTTCATTACGTGACATGACTACCGTCCAGACAAAAGTAAAAACAACAGTTTGCTTGTGTGGTGTTTCAGGTACTCCACTCTGGTGGGGATCATCAGCAAGAAGTTCATGAATAAAAGAAAACTGAATGAGGAGCCTGAGGAAGGGATCGATGACGGCGACGATGATGACGACGACGGACTTATAACAACAACAGGCCCACCCAAGTCCAAGGCAAAACGAAAGTTTATGAAACCAGATGACAGTTAAAAGCAATAGAAATTGAGGTGTGTGGGTGTGGTGGTTGTTAGTGTGTGGGTGGGTAGGTGTCATGTGTGGGTAGGTGTGTGTGTGTGTGTGTGCATATGTGTGTATGTCTGTGTGTGTGTATGTGTTTTTGAAGTTCTTTTCAATCACTTACATGTGTATTGTTTCTTTTTTGAAAATGCATGCATATATATATATTTAACATCCATATTCAGAATTTATGGAATGCATGTGATTTGTGACACATAATTATGCGAATCAGTTTTCAGTTTGGTGAGTTTTTAAAGCACATCACTGTTTGAATGATGTTCTGTAACTGTTCTGAACGAAGTGGCATGCTTATACCATAATCTTCATTATTACTGCTACTTAACTACTATTTATTGTCACTAAAACAAGATTGAGGTCAAATTAAAGTTTCATGGAACAATAGCTGATACAGTGTCAGTGTTGGTGTTTGTGATGTGTTTTGCTCCAGAGTAAATGACAGTGACTGACAAATACAAATTCATTTGCTGGTATACTCATTGCTTTATGACCAAGACACTATAGACATACAGCTAAATAATTGAAAAAGATTTTACGGCATTCTCATTGTTTTGTAACACACACATGCACCACACACACACACATACACACACACACATACACATACACACACACACATACACATACACACACACACATACACATACACACACACACATACACACACACATACATACACACACACACATACACACACACATGTACACACATACACATGCACACACACACAGAGTGTGCAGGATACAGGTACTTTAACACAACAACCACAACCCCCATCTAAATATACCCAAGCTAGAATGCTAAGAAGTAAGGAGTCTGAGACATTTCATATTTTTATCAAATAAGGTCAGATAACATTTCAGAAAGTGGATAATGATTTGTCAAATAATTCACACTGTGGACAATCACTTGTGTGGATATCTTTGAGGTTAAAATTTAGTACTACAACTACTACTAATTATTTTATATAGTGCTTCAACAACAATTATATAAGCTCTTAACACTGTACAAATCAACAAATGTAATATTTCCAAACATACATCAATCTATTATTATGTTACTATTTTCAGTTATATAACCTTTTATTAGCCAAAAAACTACAATTTTAGGATAAGCTTAACCTATCTATACATATATCAATACACATTTATGGTTCATGCATACATTTTTACTAATTCGTTCATGCTTTATACAATATATCACACATGACTGCACCATCGACTTTGACGATTACAGGATAAATGGTGCCGTGTAAGCTTTTGATTGAAACTGAAAATACAATCCTTCTGAAATAAAGCTTGAGTTGAGCTCTCTCTCTCTCTCTCTCTCTCTCTCTCTCTCTCTCTCTCTCTCTCTCTCTCTCCTCTCTCTCTCCTCTTCTCTCTCTCTCTCTCTCTCTCAGCAAGGACTAGTTGTTAGAAGGTCTTTGACTAAACCTAAAATACAATCCTTGTAAAATAAAGTTTGAGTTGAGCTCTCTCTCTCTCTCTCTCTCTCTCTCTCTCTCATCTCTCTCTCTCATCTCTCTCTCTCTCTCTCTCTCTCTCTCTCTCTCTCTCTCTCTCTCTCAGCAAGGACTAGTTGTTAGAAAGGTCTTTGACTAAACCTAAAATACAATCCTTGTAAAATAAAGTTTTCGAACAGCTACAAAAATTTTTTTTTTTTGAAAAGATGCATCTTTGTTGTGTGGTTTTTAGATGTTTTAGTTGTTTTTTGAATGTGGTCGGCATTGGTTCAGTCTGATGCATACAGGGAGTGAATTCCTAGAGGCAGGAACTAATACAAAAAAGATATATTCCAGAAAGTGTTAGAGAGAATCGCAGAAAAAGTAAGAGCGGAGAGTTTTGAGACAGAAGGTTTGTAAGGTTGGAGAAGCTCGCAGATATAGGAGGGGAAAGTAAAAGAGTTGAGGCATTAGTAGCAAAAGGTAGAGACTTTGTATTCTATCCTGGCTTTAACAGGTAGCCATTGAAGAATTTTCAAGAGTTGGTGTTGATCGTTTTTATATAGTGAGAGTGGAGTAGTGTTTTCACGCCGTAGTTTACAAAGGAGAGTCTGCAGCACTATTCTGTATGCATTGAAGCTGTACGAGTTTGTGATCGGGAGGCCGGCTATAAAACTTACAATAATCAAGATGGGATAGAATGAGGGCTACAGCCAATGTATTTGCAGTATCAGCTGTCAGGAAAGAACGGGTCTTACTAATTCTGCAAAGATGGAAATATAGAACTTTACACAACTGATTCACCAGTGTTTCATTGAGAGAGACTCATCCAGGAAGACACAACAAATTGAGTACAGATTCAGAGAAAGCAATCTCACAGTCTTGAAAGACCACTGACTTGGTGCTGACCTGCTTTAGCTTTGGACTTTGACCCATTGGAAATAAGTTCAGTATTTGGTTTGTTCCAGTAAGGTTTCGCTTTGCTTCTTTAGGCATACAAACAAAGACAGTGTTGTTGCTGGTTGTTGTTGTGGTGGTGGTGTTTTTGCGTGCATGCGTGTCGGGGGGGGGGGGGGGGGAGAGAGAATTTTTTTTGGGGGGGAGGGGGGGGGGGAAAGATATATCTACACCAAACACTACTTTGTAAAATCAATCTGAAACAACCGAAAGCGCAACAGTGTAACTAAAATTAGAAATAAGTTTTTGTTCATTTTTTTGTTTTTTTTAATATATCCAAACCAAATTAACAAACAGTTTTGTTAAAAAACATTAATTTCTTTCAGAAAATGAAGCTGGAGTGTAGAGAAATATACGCGTATATCTCTGAACAGCACCCCGGATAGCGTGGGGGGGGGGGGGTAAAAGTTGCGTCACATACCCAGATAAATTTGAGCTTGTGAAAAGCTTCACAGATAGGGAATACCAGAGTCGTACAAAGATATCAGCCAATCAGTGAGCGTGTATTGTTTTTGTTTTTTAATAATTATTTTTATTTTATCACTGGTAAGAACTATATATGACGACGTTAAACTGTATC
>OY757546.1:25459883-25497383 GCA_963584105.1 Alviniconcha strummeri | reverse complement strand
CAGATTAATTAATAAAAGAAGTTCAGAAAGATGACCAACCTTGTGAAAAACTATGTACCCCTCTCTTGAGAGTGCTTTTCTTCTTCTTCTTCTTCACTCATATTTCGATGTAACCAAACCTCCTACACAAGGCCACCATTGTTCTGATTAATCTAAATTAACATTTTGTTATTGTTTTTTGACAAGTTTAGGTAGCCTTTTCTCAGACTTTGTACTGTGCTGACCAATGGAATACAGCTTTTACTGTGCACTAAGGTTTCACTCTGTTCACTGCATTTCCAGTTTTAACCAGTCATTGCGTAATTGTTAATGCTTTTCCTTTCTCTTTGTTTCAGGCTTGAGTTTCAGGCATTCATCTTCCTAGTCTTTTGACTGCACTGCTAATGGTGACAGGTGGCAGGTTATATACTTGTGATAAAACTGTACACATACATCATGTGTGAATATACCTATGCACTGGCTCCTGCCCACTGCAGTGAGCTGCTGGTGTTTATGGATGAACAGCGAAAAGCAAAAGATGAAAATCTATGTGACATTCGCTTCATTGTTGGTGACAGCAGCGTGTATGCTCATCGCAGTGTTCTGGCAGTCTGCAGTGCTTATTTCCAGGTATGCTTTCTTGATTTGTTTGTTGGTCTTATTATTGTTCTATTGATAATAGAATGGTAGGATGGGTCGCTGCTTTGGTAATCTGTATTACTATTATCTGAAGAGAAAAAAATCCTTAAGGAAAGCAAAGAACAAACTCTGACTCTTGAGTTGTAAAGGCTGTCTGCAAAGGTGTTTTTTGTGTTAACTTCTTGTTGCCTCAGGTTGATATGTTGTTTTGAAAAGAAAGGTTTTGAATAGCTCAGTCTTATGTTTAGGCATTCTGCTTTATCAATATCAGTTCATTTTACGAGGACTCAGACATGCTTAGGTTTTGATTTCTAAGTGATTTTGTCACCTCCTCCCCCTCCACACACACACACACACACACACACACACACACACACACACACACACACACACACACACACACACAATAGCATTGTGTGGGAGTAAGAGCATCTAGAGGTTTATAATTTAAGAGAAGAAGTAGTATTGATCTACGTAAGCATTTATACTTGTAAATAAAATAAGGATGACATGGGGGTTGCAGGATTTATAGTAATTTGTTTTTGTAATTTTGTCCAACTTTTTAACAGGCTGGCCCATAAATTTCTATAAGAGTGTTAGTGTTATTGTGTTAACACTGATGCCATGTTGTTGAAGGATCTATTGTCTTGAGCTTTGTTGCTGTTAAATACTTAAAATAACACTGTTTCCGTATTACTGCAGGGCCTGTTGTCTGGAGCCTTTTCAGAGTCCCAAGGTGAAGGCAGCACAAGCAACAGAATGATGGAAATTGATTTTACAGGGTCTGTATCCAACATAGCTCACCTGGATACTCTTCTGTCAGCTGCCTACACAGGCAGCCTGAAACTCTCACCTGAAAACATCACAGGTATGCAGTACAGTACAGAACAGTTGTTTCCACCTGAGCACATCATGACAAGTGTGTTGTACTGAGTTGAACAGTTTCCAACTCATGTTGTTTCCACCTGAAAACATCATGACATTTGACAAGTGACTGTGTGATGTCCATTGTTGAACAGCTTCCAACTCATGTTGTTTCCACCTGAAAACATCATGACATTTGACAAGTGACTGTGTGATGTCCATTGTTGAACAGTTTCCAACTCATGTTGTTTCCACCTGAAAACATCATGACATTTGACAAGTGACTGTGTGATGTCCATTGTTGAACAGTTTCCAACTCATGTTGTTTCCACCTGAAAACATCATGACATTTGACAAGTGACTGTGTGATGTCCATTGTTGAACAGTTTCCAACTCATGTTGTTTCCACCTGAAAACATCATGACATTTGACAAGTGTGTTGTACTGTGTTGATCAGCTTGCAAACTCACAGCCTGAATCCACCACTACATCTCTAACCAACCCCCCTCCCTCCCCTTCATCACTACACTTCTCATCCACCCCCCTCCCTCCCTCCCTCCCCCTCATCACCACACCTCTCACCCACCTCCTTCCCTCCCCATCACTACACCTCTCACCACCTCCCTCCCTCCCCATCACCACACCTCTCACCCTCCCTCCCCATCACCACACCTCTCACCCACCTCCTTCCCTCCCCATCACTACACCTCTCACCCACCTCCCTCCCTCCCCATCACTACACCTCTCACCACCTCCCTCCCTCCCTATCACCACACCTCTCACCCAACTCCCTCCGTCCTCCCTCATCACCACACCTCTCACCCACTTCCCTCCCTCCCCATCACTACACCTCTCACCCACTTCCCTCCTTCCCCATCACCACACCTCTCACCCACTTCCCTCCCTCCACTCTCATTACTACACCTCTCATCCACCTTCCTGTCCCTCATCACTACACCTCATTTGTTGTTTAAACCCAAATTCACGTAACGGTTCAACTTCCTCTTAAAATGAGCCTGTTGTTCTAGGCGTAACAGAGCTGGCATGCTTTCTGCTGGTGGAGAGAGTGCGCGTGGTGTGTGAGAGTTTCCTGCTGGAGACCTTGGCCATGCACACCTGTCTGCACCACCTGAAGCTGGCCTACCGCTATGACCTCACCCACCTCTTCCAGGCCAGTCGGCAGATGCTGCAGAGCCGCTTCCATGATCACTTCATTCACCAGCCGGAAATGATGACCATCACAGCATCCTGCCTGAGGCTTCTGCCCAAGATCTACAAATACGTCCACCTTCGCGACCTCGTCCAGTTCCTGGTGCGCTGGGTGGAGGGTGGGGAGGACGGCAGGGAGGTCAGCAACACCAGAGAGGAGAGAATAAGCGCGGCTTGCAGCATCTTGACCTCGCACTCTCCTGGTCTGGAGCTCGAGCGTCTCAGCAACATTTCGGAGTCATCTTTGTCTGGGAGCTCTGAAGTCATTGGTCAGTTGTTGGGTCGGTGCGCGCAATGCTGGAAACATCTACAGGCTGAGTCCAGCTGTTCAGGGTGCTGCGTCATGAAGAGGTCCAACTCATCAGAATCTGGTGTGGAAGATCAAGCGGCTGTTGCAGAGTTCAGCCCTGACCAGGGTTCAAGCAGGGGAGAACTCCAGGGCAGAAACACTTGTAGCAGTGGCTGCAGTTGTCAGACAGACTGCAGCAGTAGGCAAAAGGTACATCACACCCACAGCAGTCCCGATGGAGAAGCAGCAGGCTGCAGTCCTGACAGTGAGGATGTGGCCGTCAGTTGTCACAAGGATGAAGTGGCCAGCGGTCACAACACAGAGAAAAATGTTGGCAGTTGTGACCAAGATGAAATTGTCAGCAGTTGTGACCGAGATGAAATTGTCGGCAGTTGTGACCAAGATGAAATTGTCAGCAGTTGTGACCGAGATGAAATTGTCGGCAGTTGTGACCAAGATGAAATTGTCGGCAGTAAGAAGCAGTGTGAAAATATCCATAATCTTAACAGAGATAAAAATGTTTGCAGTCACCACAAATCAGTTCACCACAGCTCTCGTGAACTGGTCAGCGGCACTCATGACCTTGACAAATCAGGCAGCAGCTCTTATGAACCGGTCAGCGGCACTCATGACATGGACAAGTCAGGCAGCAGCTTTCGTGAACCGGTCAGCGGCAGTCATGACCTTGACAAATCAGGCAGCAGCAGCCCTGACAGAAATGAACCCAATACCATTCATGAATTGTTAAGTGGCAGCACTTCGCACCAAGTCTCAGAAGGCCCATGCTGCATCAGTCATGATAAAGCCAGCAGCAGCAGCAGCAGCAGCGGCTCTCAAGCAAGCTGTCGAAAAAGGGAGCTGGGTGGTAGCCATCACCTGTTAAAAAACACCAAAAGACAGAAAACAGCAGAACCAGGGAGCAGTGTTTCAGACCTGAAGTCTGATGCCTGTGATGTCCTGGTTGCATTCGCCCCCGGAAAGAAGGCGGTGAGGTACTTCACAGCCACAGACTGCGCAAAGGACAGACCTCGCTACTGTGCCCTGGAGTTTGAGGTGTGCGTCTACAACGTGCAGCAGAAACAGTGGCTGTGGGCTGGAAGAGCGGTGTTCCCTGACAAGTTTGAGGACAGGGATGCCTGGAGAGTGGCCTGTGTCAACTCAAAGGCCTATTTTCTCAGGTGATCTTTCATTTTCTTTCCCTTTTTGTTGTTATTTTGTTGTTGTTGTCAATCTTTGAACATTTCAGAGCAGGAGTGTATGTGTATGTTCATGCACACATGTGCACACACACATACACACATGCATGCATGCACACACACATGCATGCATGCATGGGCACATGCACACATGCATGCACTCTCTCTCTCCCTCTCTCTCTCTCTCTCCCTCCCTCTCTCCCCCCTCTCTCTCACACACACAATGCACACACACACACACACACACACACACACACACACACACACACACACACACACACACACACACACACACACACACAAGTTAAAAAAATGTGGTTTGATGTTTGAAATACACAGCAGGAATAGCTCTAGAATGAGTTTTAATATCAGAATTGCTAACTTTACGCTTTAAACTTAAAAGACCATGCCTTCAACAACAACAACAACAATTGTTTAAGACAGACACAAATATTTCTGATTAGGACAAAGCTTTAAAGAAATGAAATTATGGCCTACCATAAGTCTATAGTACAATTGCATAAGTCAAAATTAAACACCATGTGGATTTTGTTTGGCATGATCCAGTCTGCCGCGTCAGGTGCTGCATGTTCTGGACCTGAAGACCTTGCTGTGGAGTCAGCTGGACTGCCGGCCTCTGTATCGCAACATGTCTTTGAAGTCCAAGGTCCGAAGTCTGGTGCCCATTGCCGTGGGGAACAGACTTTATGTGCTGGCGTCCGATAAGCAGCCACAGGTGGGTGGGCCTTGGTGTGGGGCTGTTCAGACAGGCTGTACTTTTTGGCTAGTGTTGAGCTGTTCAAACAGGCTGTACTTTTTGGCTAGTGTTGAGCTGTTCAAACAGGCTGTACTTTTTGGCTAGTGTTGAGCTGTTCAAACAGGCTGTACCTTTTGGCTAGTGTTGGGCTGTTCAAACTGGCTGTACTTTTTGGCTAGTGTTGGGCTGTTCAAACTGGCTCTACATTTTGGCTAGTGTTGGGCTGTTCAAACTGGCTCTATTTTTTGGCTAGAGTTGGGCTGTTCAAACTGGCTCTACCTTTTGGCTAGTGTTGGGCTGTTCAAACAGGCTCTACCTTTTGGCTTCTGATAAGCAGCCACAGTGTTAGGCTGTTCAGACAGAAAATGTAATGCTGGGAGGCGCAGAGGAAGAAGTAGTACCATGGGGTGATCAGTGATCACCGGGATTAATCATGGGAAATCCTTGGAAAGCAAGAAATATTATCCATGGAAAAGCAGGATATCAAATCTTTAGAAAAGCAGGAAATGGAATCCTGGGAGGTGCGGAGGAAGAGGTGGTACCATGGGGAGTTCAGTGATCATCAGGATGGAATGAAATCATGGGAGATGATCAGTGATCACTGGGATGAATCATAGGAAATTAAATCCTTGGAAAAGCATGAAATGGAATCCTGAAAATCTGTCACTTTTGGGTGGTTTTCCTCCATTAGCGTTGCGTGGGGTGATCACCTCTCACCCTTAGGACATTGTGCCATTGGTCACTGAGGAGTTTCTCAGGTTGCAAAACACATCTCTGACCTAGGCAATCAAGTGTGCATGTAACAATGGTCCTCACCAGGACAGGTTTTTGATAACCTTGCTGCTCTCCGGCTTTGGAGGAGCAAAAATCTGATTTGGCTTCCAAGGACTGACACATTGACACACCCAGTGTGAAGGAAGTAGGCCTTTCTTCTTTTCAGCAAATATTTGTTTGTTGTCCTGATCTTACTCTGTTTAAGGCCCTCCTCACTTAAATATAATGCCCCAGCAATGAATTACATAAGAATAATAGTTCTTAATCTTAGCGTAATAGCGTATGCCCCATAAAAAATTACAAGCTCGCAGCTCTGTACATTATCAACAACAAAATCTTGATATTCAGCACTAAATTTTTATATTTAAAAAACCACAACACAGGGGCTGTAAGTGCATATGATAAAATTCAACAGCTTTGTGAAGGTGTGTACGTTTAGATATGGGTGTGCATGTGTGTATTTCTGCACGTTTCTGTGTGAATGTGTACATGTGTGTGCATGCATATGTGTGTGTGTGTGTGCACATGTGCATGTACTGTGTGAGTGTGCAAGGCCTGTTGTTTTCTACGTTTTGAATAAATGTTCCTATTGTTACGTAACTACAGCCTTTGTTTATTTCCATAAACCAAAGAGCAACAATCATAACAACAAGATCCACAAAGACAAGCACCTAGACCTTAGTGCCCACTGCGTTTTTCAGGATGACGGCAGTGAGACCTTCCTGACTCTGCAGCGCTACTTCCGATTGGAGGAGAACGGCAAGTGGCAGCCAGTCGCTGATGTACGCCACGCTCACATGGCCACACCCCTCACCGTGCTGTCAGTCAGCGAGGAAAAAGTGTTTGTCGTCAAGGCAACCATCACATTAAATCTGGAGAAGAGCATGCTCATCATACAAGAGGGGCATGTTTTTGACAGCGCCAGAGGTAAGTCGTCTGGTGCTTGTGGGTATCATTTACATACAGAGCTATTTTGGGTGTGATTTCTGTACAGGGGTATTTTGGGTATCATTTCCATACAGAGGTATTTTGGGTATTTCTGTACAGGGGTATTTTGGGTATCGTTTCTGTACAGAGGTATTTTGGGTATCATTTCCATACAGAGGTATTTTGGGTATCGTTTCTGTACAGGGGTATTTTGGGTATCGTTTCTGTACAGAGGTATTTTGGGTATCATTTCCATACAGAGGTATTTTGGGTATCGTTTCCATACAGAGGTATTTTGGTTATTGTTTCCATACAGAGGTATCGTTTTCGTGGCAATATCCACATTTAGCCCCATCAGTTCGCTCTCCTCAAATGGTTTGAGGATGCGTGTGTGTGTGTATAGCCCTGCCATGGTACAGAAGGAATTGGTATGTGGATATGTGAACATAGTGCATACTTCAAGTTCATTCTGTCCACACACTCATACCATTTGAGGACCAGGAACTGATGGGGCTAAAAGTGGACATTGCCATTTCCCTACCGAGGTGTTGCCTGGTACTTTGAGGTATCATTTCTGTACAGATGTATGTCATCTGGTGCTTTGGGGTATCATTTCTGTACAGATGTATGTTGTCTGGTGCTTTGGGGGTATCATTTCTGGACAGATGTATGTCATCTGGTGCTTTGGGGTATCATTTTCCTACAGAGGTATGTCATCTGGTGCTTTGGGTATCGTTTACCTACAGAGGTATGTCGTCTGGTGCTTTTGGGTATCGTTTACCTACAGAGGTATGTCATCTGGTGCTTTTGGGTATCATTTACCTCCAGAGGTATTTTGTCTGGTGCTTTTGGGTATCATTTCCATACAGAGGTATGTTGTCTGGTGCTTTGGGGTATCGTTTCTGTACAGAGGTATGTTGTCTGGTGCTTTTGAGTACATTTCCATAGAGAGGTATGTCGTCTGGTGCTTTTGGGTCTTGTTTCCATACAAAGGTATGTTGTCTGGTGCTTTTGGGTATCGTTTCTGTACAGAGGTATGTCATCTGGTGCTTTTGGGTATAATTTCCATACAAAGGTATGTTGTCTGGTGCTTTTGGGTATGATTTCTGTACAGAGGTATGTCATCTGGTGCTTTTGGGTATTGTTTCCATACAGAGGTATGTCATCTGGTGCTTTTGGGTATCGTTTCTGTACAGAGGTTTGTCATCTGGTGCTTTTGGGTATCGTTTCTGTACAGAGGTATGTCATCTGGTGCTTTTGGGTATCGTTTCTGTACAGAGGTATGTTGTCTGGTACTTTTAGGTATCATTTCTGTACAGAGGTATGTCATCTGGTGCTTTTGGGTATCATATCCATAAGGGCAAATTATTTCCCCAAGTGAGGTATTATGCAAAACAGTTGTGGAGCTAGAGCATAAAAAATGGAGTAGAAAATGTGGTTTATATCAGTACAGTGACATTAAAGCTTGTCTCTAAGATCCGAACACATGAAAGGTTATAAAGAACACTGTTTATTATGACACAGCGCAAAACACAGCCTGCAGTCCCTAAGGCTAAACACACTGAGAGGGACTGGTGGGGTGGTCACAGAGATTGTTTTACAATGGAAAAGGATGGGGAGGGGGCAGAGATTATCTCAGAAATCAACATGGGGAGGGGGTGGGGAGGTCACTTATTACATTATACCACAAAAAGAGAGATTCCAAACTTTTTAATAGCCCACCTGTTTTCCATATGCATATATATGTCTGTGCTTATGCATTTTCATTGCAACTCATTTTTGCTAAAAAAATTATTTTTTAATTTTTTATTTAAAAACAATGATTTTACGAGATGCGTGCTTGTTTAGTTTTTTTGCAAAACAGCAGCATTATAGAGGAATTCCATTAGTTTGCTGACAATCTGCATGCCTAAGACAGGTAATCCTGCCCCTCAAACCCCACACCCCACTCCAAACATCACCACTGTCTAGATGTTCACTTACCTTGCAGGAGAAGTGACCAAGTTTGGGGGTACCACCTACGCAGCCTCACCGATGCGTGTGTTGGTGCGTGATGGCTTTGTTCACCTGGTGGATGGAGACAGCCAACATAGGCAGCTGTTGGTGGACAGCCAGAGCTGGGAAGCCAAGGAGAAAGTGAACCTCTCTGACATCAAGATGTACACTGCTTTTTCTGTCTCAAACAGTTTGCATTTGTGTGTGTGTGTGTGTGTGTGTGTGTGTGTGTGTGTGTGTGTGTGTGTGTGTGTGTGTGTGTGTGTGTGTGTGTGTGTGTGTGTGTGTGAGTGTGTGTGCATGTGTGTGTGTGCTTGTGTGTGTGTGTGTGTGTGTGTGTGTGTGCAATTTTGTGAAGGTGTGTGTGTGTGTTCAAGTTTGTGAAGGTGTGTATACTTATGTATGGGTGTGCTTGTGGGTGTGCATGTGTGTATTTCTGTATGTTTATGTGTGTGTGTGTGCTTGTGCATGTGTGTGTGCACATGTACACACAGGTTTGTGAAGGTGTGTGTGTGTGTGTGTGTGCAAGTTAGTGGTGGTGTGTATGTTTATATGTGGGTGTTCATGTGTCTGTGCATGTTGATGTGCGAGTGTGGGTGGGTGGGTGGGTGTGCATATGTGTGTGTGTGCACTTGTGTGTGTGTAGGTGTGTGTGTGTGTGTGCACAAGATTCTGTGTGTGTTTGTGTGGATGTGCACTTGTGTGTTTGTGTGTGTGTGTATGTGTGTCTGTGTGTGTGTGTGTGCTCAAGTTTCTGTACATTTATGTGTGTGTACATGTTTGTGTGCATGCTTTTGTGTTTTGCGTATACTTCCTATCATAGCAAAATCTTTGCAAGGATTTTGTTAGTCTGGAAATTGCTATTCTTTACAAATACAGTACAAATACAATACAAAAGAACTTATTGTTCATAATAAATGCATAAAAAGAAAGAAAGAAAAAATCAATCTTTTTTTCTTCTTCTTTCTTTTCTTTCTTCTACTGTCCTTTCAGTTTTTTTTCCTTTTCCATTTTTAAATCTGAGCTGTAAAAAATAATAATAATAATAAAAGAAGGCATATATCTGATAAATATTTGACTGCCAGCAGGTAGTTTATATCAGTACAACTTCCTAATCTCTCTAATAAGTAATGTTTTATTTACACTTCCTTAATCCCTTGCAGGAAATTTGGGTTGCCATACCTGGGTAAAGCTACAGCAGCCAAAAGAACAGTGCTACCCATTTCTACCAGCGTGTTCAATATTTTTTGTGTCCAAATAATGGAATGGCTGCCAGCATTTGGTATTTTTAACGTGCACTCAGACGCTGATGCTGCAGTTGCATGAAGGAGATGTACAAAGTCTGTAAAGAGAGCTTGCAGTACAATGAAAACTGACGGGGAGAAAAATCCCATGGTGCACTAGGGAATGAATCGAACCAGTATCAGTACCGCCCATGGCTTTTCAGTCCAGCAGTCTACTAGATGAACTATCCTGCCCTTTCTCTCCACATGGATGAGTAAGGCTATACAAAAACACTGAACCCTACTCAGAGGTCATCTTAAGGCTATTTAAAACACCAAACCCTACTGATGGGTCATCTTAAGGCTATATAAAACACTGAACCCTACTGACGGGTCATCTTAAGGCTATAAAACACCGAACCCTACTGACGGGTCATCTTAAGGCTATAAAGCACCAGACCCTACCGACTGGTCATCTTAAGGCTTTAAAACACTGAACCCTACTGACGGGTCATCTTAAGGCTATACAAAACACTGAACCCTACTGACAGGTCATCTTAGGGCTATATAAAATACTGAACCCTACTGATGGGTCATCTTAAGGCTATATAAAACACTGAACCCTACTGACGGGTCATCTTAAGGCTATATAAAATACTGAACCCGACTGACAGATCATCTTAAGGCTATATGAAACACTGAACCCTACTCAGAGGTCATCTTAAGGCTACATAAAACACTGAACACTACTCAGAGGTCATCTTAAGGCTATTTAAAACACCAAACCCTACTGTAATAAAACACTGAACCCTACTCACAGGTCACCTTAAGGCTATTTAAAACGCCTAACCCTACTCACAGATCATCTTAAGACTATATAAAACACAGAACCCAGCTCATGGGTCATCAAGGCTAAGTAGAACACCAAACCCTACTGACAACGTATCTTAAGGCTACTTAAAACTCCTAACCCTACTGACATCTTAAGGCTACTTAAAACCCCAAACCCTACTGACATCTTAAGGCTACTTAAAACCCCAAACCCTACTGACATCTTAAGGCTACTTAAAACACCAAACCCTACTGACATCTTAAGGCTGTTTAAAACACCAAACCCTACTGACAACCTATCTTAAGGCTGTTTAAAACCCCAAACCCTACTGACATCTTAAGGCTACTTAAAACACCAAACCCTACTGACATCTTAAGGCTACTTAAAACACCAAACCCTACTGACATCTTAAGGCTGTTTAAAACACCAAACCCTACTGACAACCTATCTTAAGGCTGTTTAAAACACCAAACCCTACTGACATCTTAAGGCTACTTAAAACACCAAACCCTACTGACATCTTAAGGCTGTTTAAAACACCAAACCCTACTGACAACCTATCTTAAGGCTGTTTAAAACCCCAAACCCTACTCACTGGTTATCTTAAGGCTGTTTAAAACCCCAAACCCTACTCACTGGTTATCTTAAGGCTGTTTAAAACACCAAACCCTACTCACTGGTTATCTTAAGGCTATGTAAAACACCGAACCCTAATCACAGGTTACTATCTTGTATCAACACGGTTTCTCCTCCACAGTGGTCGGGCAGCCTCAGGAGAATCGTACCTTCCGTGTCTGACGCACAGTTCATCCACCATGGGGTCATCCACTTGGGAATTCTGTGCCTTTTCGGAGCACCGGTCGGCCCTCACTGAGCTACGCCTGGGCCAGGACAGCAGCGTGTTCACCGTGCGACACCCGCCCCCACCATTCCGCTACGTCACCATCATGACAGCCTGTCAGCTGAGTGCGGAGCTGGTGTCAGCCTTAACCCCCTGCCGTTACCTGCATGCTGACAGTAAGGTTAACTGAGTCAGCGCTGAAACAAAAAAATCTAAAACAAGAATGACTGCTGGCATACAGTGTGGGGAGTGGCGTTAGCTCAGTGGTTAGAGCTTCAGACTCGTGATTGAAAGGTCCTGGGTTCCAGTCCCTGCAGGAGCGGTGGGAGAATTTTCTTCTCCAGGGTCAACTTCCTGTGCTGACTCTTATTTCGGTATCCATTTCACCCCCGTGTTACCGCAGTAGCACAAAAAAAGATCCCAGACATTCTGCCAAAAGCGCAGGTAGCAGGTTACATATAAACATGCATGCACATGACGTATGTGGTTTTGCATGAAGTGACACGGTGCATGGTTGTACGGTGTACACAGAACACGCCAAGACAACAGCAGTTTCATGTGGCACCAGCTTTGGTAGATGTTCAAAAATGCACTATAAAACGCTAGTCACTCAGTGCAGAATCACATGCAAGCACAGAGGGTCTGCTTGAGAGCAGAGAATAGTGCTATACATAAAAAGTGATCAACAACATAGAAGGTTCAAAAGAATCCCTATTTATTATCACAAAATACAACGTGGGAAATTTCAGGGTAAGCCCACTTTTTCAAGCTACAAACAACAGTTACACGGTGAAAAATGAGATGTATGATATTTGTCTGTTTTTGGTTGAGCTCTTTTTGTTCTTTTGGTGTCCAGTGTTTTGTAGCTTGAAGAAGGGGCTTTTGCCCTCAAAATGTGCATGTTTTGAAATATCAGAAAGGTTTCAAGAAAACCAAAAATTCTGAACAGAATGTGGTGTTACTGTTGTTTTTATTTACATAAAAAAATGTGCATGTTGTGTGTTGTCCTAATAAAGTTTTTTTTTTTACCTTCTGTGCATATCTTGAATCAGCACTGGTTTGCCTTGTGTGTCTGGCAGAAAGGTTCGCCTTCCAGACACAGGTGTTTAGTACCTAGTCAAACCATGATGGCCGTGTTACTTGATATGTAATGCAACGCAGGGACCCAGACAGATTGAAGGGAAAGCCCAGTGTCCCTCCAGAGCAGAGAGGCCAGTGGCTTTTCCCTGAGGGAAATGACTTACAGAAGATTCAAATCATTAAACCTCAGCTACATCAGGAAGATACAAATCGTTAACCTCAGCTACATCAGGAAGATAGAAATGGTGAACATCAGCTGCATCAGGAAGATACAAATAGTGAAACAAAGCTACATCAGGAAGATACAAATCGTTAACCTCAGCTACATCAGGAAGATAGAAATGGTGAACATTGGCTGCATCAGGAAGATACAAATAGTGAACCTCAGCTACATCAGGAAGATACAAATCATTAACCTCAGCTACATCAGGAAAGGAAGATAGAAATTGTGAACCCCAGCTATATCAGGAAGATACAAACAGTGAAACTCAGCTACATCAGGAAATATACTGGAGGGCTGGCCGTTGACCTAATCCTAGTTCACCACCTCCATCAGGTCACATTGGCTGCTTGTGCAGCATGCTCACAGCTCCTTTGTCTGGGATTTTTAAACATGGAGTGATATGGTGCTGAACAAATGACACTGACATTAAGATGTCTGATCATTTGATTTGTTGACACAGTTAACAGTGTGCTCTTTTCATGCATGAGGTTTAATGGTTATGCTATACAGTTTCAGGTGACTGTGTTTAATGGGATACAATTTCAGGTGACTGTGTTTAATGGTATACAATCTCAGGTGACTGTACGTACTGACATGCCATGGGCTGGTTTAACACCTTCACTGCCCCAGCCTGTACATTTTTTGGGGTGAATGATGCACGGACATGCTTGCAAACAGTATATTATCTGGTCCTATAACACATCTACTTACAATGCTATGTGTTTTGATGAAAATCCTTTCGCATGCCAGTGCAAAAAAGGAAGACAAACAGGTTCCAGTTTCCCACTTTTAATGTCCATTTTCATGTGACATCATGGCAGTGAAGGGGTTAACGGTATACAGTTTCAGCTGACTGTGTTTAATGGTATACAATTTCAGCTGACTGTGTTTAATGGATACAATTTCAGCTGACTGTGTTTAATGGTATACAATTTCAGGTGACTGTAAGTACTTAAGTGCCATGGGCTGTAATAGATCTGCTGTATGTATTGCTGCCTCCATAAATATGTCACTGGGACCAGTAAATCAGATGTCTGGCACTGTTCTTCTGCACTTTTACATTGTATTGCTCAACATGAATTGAAAAAAATATGACAAAATTAACCAAGAAAACATGACGATTTGTTTCTGTCACTTTATTTTCAGTGAATGTTTTGAGAGAACAGGTTAACATCTGACAGCAACGCAACAAATTCAAAAAGATGAAATTGCTCTTTCATGTTCAAAACAATATTGCATTGCTTGAGGGGAGAAAAAAAGGCAACAATTCACAAGTCCTTCTCACTGTCATAGTCAGACATGGTTCAAATGGAGCAAAGCACTATACATCGCATAGCAGATACTTTAAAAGCAAAATTCCCATCAAAACCTCTTCCTCATTCACTGCATCAAAGTACAAGTAACATTGTCACACACACGCACGCACACACACATACATATGCACACACATGTAATACAAGTAACTGTCAGTCTTCTATAAAATGCACATCACAGATAAAGTAGGTACCCATATATATGTGAATCATTCTCTCTGGCATGAAAAATGTCAATCACACATCTTGTAAACAGACTGCCATTAAAATCCAATGCCATGTAATGAACAGCAACATTCCTTTCTTCAGGTAAAACACAAGTGCTGCCACTTCTCCTCACTACAGTTCTTAGCAACAGATGTAAAAGAGATGTAAAATAAGTAATACAGTGGTATGTCAACACAGAGGCAGCATGTTAATGGACTCTATAATATCTAAAGTGCCTGTCAACAAAACATCATATGTGATCAGAGGTCATATAAATGCTTCTCTAGAATGTTAAATAAACTTGAAGCCATCCAAGTACATTCACACTTCGACAGTGGGTATTTTCAGGAAGGGAGGGGTGGGGATGGGGGGGTGAAACTACAGCTCACCGTCATCCAGGTACATTCACACATTATCAGTATGCTATGTTTGTGTGAGTGTCTGTGAAATTACAGCTCACTGTCATCCAGGTACATTCACACATCATCAGTATGCTATGTTTGTGTGAGTGTCTGTGAAACTACAGCTTGCAGTCATCCAAGTACATTCACACATTGTCAACTTGCTGTGTTTTTGTGCCTGTGTGAAATTACAGCTCACAGTCATCCAAGTACATTCACACATCATCAATGTGCCATTTGTTGGTGCCCGTGTGAAATTACAGCTCACAGTCATCCAAGTACGTTCACACATTGTCAATGTGATGTGCTTTTGTGTGCACGTGGAATCATAGCTTGCAGTCATCCAAGTCAATGTGCTACTTCTGTGTGTGTGTTAAATTGCAGCTCACCATCATTCAGTAAGGCTAGGAATCCGTGACTGCATTTGCATACATGCAAAGCAGTTGCAGTACACTGGTGGTAATTGGCAAAATCACATTGGGAGAAATAAAAAGTACCTCATTCCATAAATACAGACATAATTGCGTTTCATGTGTGTTTGCATTTGCGTAACTTTTCTCAGACACTCTGTGGAGTGATATTTGAATGCAAATAGTGACAGAGGGATGTAAAAATAAAATTTAAAAAATGCACATAATAACATATATATGTAAATTGTAAGCCACACTCAAACTGCAAGTCTTGTAAATGAAAACGGTGACCCCTTTCCTAAGGAAGAATTTCCGCTCCTGCTGCTACCCCTTTTCTGGAAAGGTCTCAATGAGAGTTTTAGTGAACCAGAAACCTTCACTTTGAGAAATCTGTTCCACTTGAGGAGGGGCTAACTGCCTGAATTCAAGAAGGATGTTGTATGACATCACAGAGGCTGGTTAGAAATGCTTTGCTGTTGATGTCATACAATGTTGACATCATACAATGTTGAAGTCATACAGTCATGGTGTTGATGTCATACAACGTTGATGTTATGCAGTCATGATGTTGACATCATACAATGCTGATGTCATACAATGTCCTAAAGGAAAGTGAAAGGGTTAACTGCATACCGCCAGACATCAGGTGAGCAGATAGGCTACAGGCATGGATCCTGTAACTAGGCAGAAGTTCAGTCTGCTGCACCCCCCCCCCCCCCACACACACACACACACCCCACCCCAAGTTGGGCCACAGATACATTGTACATACTTCCAGCTTAAAAACAAACAAAAACTTGCTGCTTTTTTTATTTAATTATACAACACATCATTGTTCCTTGCAGGGAAATTCCTGTTGCCTTACCTGGGTATAGCACAGCAGCCGGAAGAGCAGTGCTACCCATTCCTATCAGCATGTACAATGTTTTCATGTCACATGTGTCCAAACCATGGTATGGCTGCCAGTGTCTGAGATTTTTAACACGCGCACAGACG
Source organism: Alviniconcha strummeri (assembly GCA_963584105.1). NCBI lineage: Eukaryota > Metazoa > Mollusca > Gastropoda > Provannidae > Alviniconcha > Alviniconcha strummeri. The sequence goes on along the minus strand of OY757546.1, from coordinate 25,481,228 downwards.
CTGATGCATGCAACTGCACAAAGGGGGATGTATGGATGCCGTAAGAGAGTCTGCACTGAAAACTGACTCTGGGAGAAAAATCCCTTGCTGCACTGGGGTTTGAACCTCTGCCCGTAGTGCTCCTGGCGTTTTAGGCAGACACGCTAGCAACTGAGCTGTTCCCTCTGCCCTTCTTCTGCAGTAAGTCCAGCCAGGGGAGGTGATCAAACCCTGAAAACAGCACGCTCAATGGCGGGTAACACTAAGTACGCATGGATTCGTCAATACACTGGGAAATGGCTACGCACACAAAATCCCAACAACAGCGGATGGTGAACAGCAATGATGACAGTAAAACCTGGAGAGCACTTAGCATCCGTGTGCAAGCCCAGCTCATGGCACAGTAACCTCAAACAGAAATGGTGAAAAGGAAAAAAGACTAGATGTGACAACGGTGAAAAACTAAATTCAGGTTATAGCTGGATATTGACAACCAGCCAGCAACATGAAAAACATGGTACTTTGGAAACCGTAACTGAAATAAAGTGACAAATAAAAAAAAAAGGCAGACATGACCACTACCACATCCTGTACCAGCAGTGCCACACATATAATTAAAATAAAGTGACAATCACCAGTCACCAGGTCTGGCATACATGACTTCTACCACATCCTGTACCAGCAGTGCCACACATATAATTAAAATAAAGTGACAATCACCAATCACCAGGTCTGGCATACACGACTTCTACCACATCCTGTACCAGCAGTGCCACACATATAAAATGAATGCACACCACATACAGTCCCACATCACACAAACAACACTCAGAAAGTCACAAATAAACAATCACCCTGCATCTACAAACTCACAATTTGCTAAACTATCGCCCATCTTGAAAAACTCGTAGCACAATAAACTATCCGTCAATAAGCTGTCCATATATAAAACAAATAATTGTAAATTTAAGATTTGTGTGAAGTGTCACTCAAAGTGAAACACAATGTTAGCAATGTACAATCACATAGGATGCAAACTGTACAGGGGAAAAAAAGCAAAGAAAAACAACAACCTGTCAGTTACAGAATCAATACAGTGCTTGTAAAAATATCTCTCTTGTATATGTTTATACTGATTAAATATATGTTCATACCAATGAAATCAGGCATGCATAACCACACATCTTGTCAACAGCAAATTTTAACGGATAAAAAAAGCGTCTTTCAGTCATGATACAATCACATCATTTACAGCCATTTCTTAAAAACCAACAACTTTATGTGAGTCGGTTTGGCCTAGCTGTAAGGCATTAGGCTGGTAAGCGGAAGGACCTCGGTTCGATACCGCTTCGGCTCTCCTTTCTCCTCAGAAGGGTTGTGGCATGTGGACACTGTCTTGTGACTTTGTCCACCACTTCCTACTGAAACATTAAAACGGCTCTCATCGCTGCCCATCTTAATGCAGGAATCATTCTGGTGATGACAGTGTAGTGATAGGTATATAATCTCCCTCCCCCCCCCACCTCCATACCCCCTTCCCCCCCTCCCTAATAAGCCTTATGGTTTCTGTGGACGTTAAGCACCATGTTTACTTACTTACTTACCAGCAACTTTCAAGCAAAGGTTTTAAAAACTCCGCTGTGTACAATCAAATCCATAACCTTCATCAACCCCGCTTGCTCAACATCCTGGTTCATTTCGAACCATTAAATCCATCACCTAGATTGACCTATTGGCCTTTTTGGTCCATTTAACCTGTAACCAGGACATGCCAAGTGCCCCAATACTTTAACACATTTATAATTAGGAACAACGGCAGCACTGGTAAGTTTGAAAGACGGATCTACGTGATGATATTTCAAAGATTGATCTACATGATGATATTTCAATCTTATTTACCATATCACTAAGGCCACAACAGACAAGTCTGGTCTGGACATAGTGGGAAGAAAGTGAAGCAAATATCCGAAAACATCAAGGCAGAAAGCCAATGACATACAGTCTGATGCATCTTACTGATGACCATTTGAGACAGCCATTTTGAAACAAAGAGGTGGTGCAAATGGAGTTCTCACAGCATGCCTTTTGGCATCTGATGCAATCTGAGGCTCATAGCACAAGTGCAGAATCCACAAACAAGGGAGTTGATTAGAACATTAACCCCCTTGTTCCGTTGGTTGGGCATTAGACATGAACTGTCAGTTCCGAAAAATAACTTTTGTTCACCTTTTCATTCCAGGATGGTAGTCGGGTGATCGCAGTGGTTCTAATACATTCTTTGGTTCTGTCCATGGCAATCAATACAACAAACTCAGTCTCCAGAACATTTCGTCTGCTGGCTAATCTGGCAATGTATTCTGAACAAGAAATGCTGGAATTTCAACACAACTGACTTTGTAAGCTCAATGCCAAACACTGAGCATATTCTTGTGGTGACCACAGTACAAACAAGCATACTCTTGTGATAACCACTGTACAAGCAAGAATATTCTTGTGGTGACCACTGTACAAACAAGCATACTCTTGTGGTGACCACTGTACAAACAAGCATATTCTTGTGGTGACCACTGTACAAACAAGCATATTCTTGTGGTGTCTACTGTACAAACAAGCATACTCTTGTGGTGACCACTGTACAAACAAGCATATTCTTGTGGTGACCACTGTACAAACAAGCATACTCTTGTGGTGACCACTGTACAAACAAGCATATTCTTGTGGTGACCACTGTACAAACAAGCATATTCTTGTGGTGACCACTGTACAAACAAGCATACTCTTGTGGTGACCACTGTACAAACAAGCATATTCTCGTGGTGACCACTGTACAAACAAGCATATTCTTGTGGTGACCACTGTACAAACAAGCATACTCTTGTGGTGACCACTGTACAAACAAGCATACCCTTGTGGTAACCACTGTACAAACAAGCATATTCTTGTGGTGACCACTGTACAAACAAGCATACTCTTGTGGTGACCACAGTACAAAGAAGGATGAACAGAGATGTCCATTACCAGACACTGTTTACATTCAGTTGTTCAGGAGGATAACCACATGTTTTTATCACTTTGTTCTGGTGTAGGGAATAGTATGCACCTTACCCCATCTTCAAGATGATCTGGGTGCCGTATAACTGAGTTACATAGCCCGCATACATGTTTTCACCACTGCTGGTCTCTGTTCACTACTCTGAAAATCTGGATAGGCCTGAAACTGTTCATTTGTCAAAGAATTGGCTCAAGGTGCATCAGGCCTGCATGTGCTGACTGGCTAATTGCCAATGTCAGCATATTTGGCTAATTGCCAACATCAGCATATTTTGGTAACAGGTTATTTGACCCACAAGTCTATAACCCTGTTTGACCCAGTTTGGCTTGCTATCTTGGTTCATGTTTTGAACCTGTCTATGACCCCTACTAGCTTGCCTTTTTTGGTTATTTTGAACAAAAATATTGAATAAGGTCCACATTAACTGGGTCAGCTGGGTTTGTCCCAATTTGGCTTGCTATCTTGGTTCATTCTGAACATGTCTGTGATCCCTACTGTTTTGCCTTTTTGGTTATTTTAAACCAAAGGTCCATAACTGTGTTTGTCTGAATCCCAATCTGGTTTGCTATCTTGGTCCATTCAAGTTAGATAACCCCAAGTGACCCTTATTGGCTTGCCATCATGGTTCATTTTGAACCAAAACTCCACAATCTGACTGACCCTTGTAGGCTTGCACTTCTGGTTCATTCTGAACCACAACCCCATAACCTTCTTTGTCCCAATTTGGCCTTCCATCTTGGTCCACTTTGAACAAATGCATAACCCCTGATGATCCTTATTTGGCTTGCCATCTTGGTTCATTTTGAGCTAAAATTCCATTACCTTGACTGACCCCTGCTGGTTTGAGCTTTTGGCTCATTTTGAACCAAAAGTCCACAACCTTCACTGGCCCCCTTTGGGTTCATATGAACTGTAAGTGTTTTCATTACATCGGCCACTACAATTGGGTGCAATTCTGCACACACCAAATTCAGTTCAAAATATATATTTACTTAGTTTAAATAATCCCACAAGTAGCAATTCAATTATGACAGGCTCATAATTAAGCAAAAGGTGTTTAGGAGCTGCATCATGCACGGTTAAAGAAATAGGACAAAATAATAAAATTAAAATTCAGTTCAAAATATATATACTTAGTTTAAATAATCCCACAAGTAGCAGTTCAATTATGACAGGCTCATAATTAAGCAAAAGGTGTTTAGGAGCTGCATGATGTACACAGTTAAAGAAATAGGACAAAATACATAAAATTATAAAAATGGTTACATAAAGTGTCACACAAACAATACAAAAATGAGCAAAGAATCAAGACCTGAATCACATTCAAAGCAGAAAATACTTTCAGAAGTCTCTTTTCCTGTATTATCTTTCATGCTGGTGTGACCCATGGGCTGTGTTTGCTGGGTATTAAAACTTAATCAACAACTAACTCTAACGTTTTCTGGGCCACCGGCAAGACAAGCCAGCCACCAAACCAGTACGACTGTGCAAAGCTCAATGAAGAATATCACTACACAGCATTCCAATGAATATATATATATATATCTGAGTCCACAGCAATAGCATGATTTTTTTGCAACAGGTCTTTGGAAAAAAGGCAGAATGGCCTCCCTTAAATATGTCAGGATCATGTTCATTTACAATACATAGTTTGAACACAGCAGAATAAGAACTATACAGGTAAACGCAGCTTTTGGTTCCATTGTTTCCAATGTTGCTGTGCCCTTGGAATCTGGTCACTGCCCAAAACGGTGTTATGTGCAGGGATTAACGGAGGTGAGAGTGTTTCCAACCATGCAAAGTCAGAACTTGACAAAAATGCAATTTGACAAGAAAATATGCCCACGGTCACTGAAAGCGACTACAGCAGCAGCTACCATCACTGAAATTTCAGGGAAAAAAACGTTTACATAGTTGACTGCAGACAGCCACTGTTCATGTTTTTGCCCAGGATGAATGCTTGTCATTACATAGGCTCACGTGCTTTTTATACACTTCAGTTAGGGTGGTAACAAATATCTCCACACACACACACACACACACACACACACACACACACACACACACACACACAAAAAAAAAAAAACTACCAAAAAGGCACACACCCACAGCAGCACACACACACACACACACACACACACACACACACACACACACACACACACACACACACACACACATATGCATGCAGAGACACAGCCAAAAAAATATCATTAAAAAGTTTCATTTTAAACAGTGATAAACTTTTCAGTCTCTTTATCTTACAATACAGACCTCCATTGCAATGACCCGATCAGAGGACTGTGGATTCCTGATGTCAGTGGATTCCTATCATCCATTTTGATTCCAACAGAACTGGTATTTAGGACTCGCCACACTGAATGGACCATCCTCCCTGCCATGTCTGAACAGGCTTCTTGAAGATTTCCACAGGACAAACACACACACACACACACACACACACACACACACACACACACACACACACACACACACACACACACACACACACACACACACACACACACAATGTGCAGGCAGGCCTGCAGAAGTTGAAGATGTTCTCCTGGTCTGCCGGGCTAGCGGATGTAAAAATCTGGTCAGCTAGCCTGAAGGAATTATTACCAGCCTAAGATATTTTCCTTCTTCTTTCTTCTTCTTTTACAGATTTCCATTTCATGCTTGGCCTCATTTTTGTAGGTTTAGGTAAGTTAGAAAGGTGACAACATTGCACTGGAGACGAGACTGTCTCGATTTCTTCTCTAGTGATCAGAAAGTTGGATAAATTCAGAGAACACGCCATTGTTGCGCAAGGGAGAAAAAGTATGTCTTGGCTGATGGGCCCAAGCACTTTGGGGCTTTGACTTGCCCAGAGGCTTTTCAAACCACCTGGCCAGTGTATTTCCGCAGCCCTGGACAGATCATCAGTTTTTATCCCTTAGCCAACTGCGAAGGTCACATCAGGACAAAGTCTGGGACAGAGACTGTTCAGTCTGGGCAAGAGACTGTTCACAGTCTGACAATGGCAGAAGACAATCTAAGCAGGATGCCCATCTCTGCCGACAGTCTCTCCCTGGCAGCAGTACAAAAGGAAATAGCTGGGGGTGCCAAGCCAAACTGTCCCATATCTGTCAAAAATTAAATAACTGCCACCCCCCAGTCCAAACTGCCATGTATCTGTCAAAAATGAAACAACTGCCACCCCTAGTGAAACTGTCATGTATCTGTTGAAAATGAAATAACTGCCACCCCTAGTGAAACTGTCATGTATCTGTTGAAAATGAAATAACTGCCACCCCTAGTGAAACTGTCATGTATCTGTTGAAAATGAAATAACTGCCACCCCTAGTGAAACTGTTATGTATCTGTTGAAAATGAAATAACTGCCACCCCTAGTGAAACTGTCATGTGTCTGTTGAAAATGAAATAACTGCCACCCCTAGTGAAACTGTCATGTGTCTGTTGAAAATGAAATAACTGCCACCTGCAGAAGGCAAACTGTCATGTGTCTGTTGAAAATGAAATAACTGCCACCTGCAGAAGGCAAACTGTCATGCATCTGCTTAAATAACCAGTGACACAAGCCAGCTCTGACAACGTCTCCATTTGGGGTTTCCCATTTCCTGCCAGTCCTCTTCATGCTTACTCTCTACAAAACTTGCAGTATATTCTTTGCAGCCTCTAGTAATACTAAAATGTCTGTCCTCAATCAAAACTCTGAGCATACAAGTTCCCGCCCATTCCTGTCAAACATCTTTCACACCACCACACCAAAGCAGTCCGCAAACCTTTCAGCAAGCATTTTGCTAAAACTTGACCTCAGCAGATAATAATGTCAGACCAACCAGTACAATAATCGTTCTTCATCCCAACTGCGGTGGATTGGAATCGCCTTGAAAACACACTTCAGTCCACACAAACTCACTTGGTAGCTCCAGGACCCCCCCCCCCCCCACCCCCCCCAGCCAAAAAAGGCTAACGAATTATGGCACAGACTCTACATCACATAAACCATGCTTAATAATTACAGATGCTGTACCAGATTAACATCTTCCTCACATACAGTGAGCAATGAATTCAGTTACAGCAAAACCCAGTTTGCGTGTGTTCCATCCGTCTTGTCATTCATTCATTCATCCTTGATGATAACGTGACAAAGTTGTGACAACACATAAACATCGGATGGACACTTTCTTTCCTCATGATGATGCAAACCACAGACTGACAGAGGCACAAATTGTTCACAATGAGCTTGCATGCAAAACAAGCACATGCTCTCTCTGATCACTGAAAGACAATTTGAGGAGTTTAAAAGTTGATAAAGTCTATATCAAGATTTGTTCAGCCATTGCAGCACCTAGAAAAGAGCAACTGACCACAAAGGACAAGACAGAGACAGTCATCTGACTTAAAAGGCCAAGGCAGAGACACTCATCTGACTGGAAAGGACAAGAAAGAGACACTCATCTGACTGGAAAGGACAAGACAGACACTCATCTGACTGGAAAGGACAAGGCAGAGACACTCATCTGACTGGAAAGGACAAGAAAGAGACACTCATCTGACTGGAAAGGACAAGAAAGAGACACTAATCTGACTGGAAAGGACAAGAAAGAGACACTCATCTGACTGGAAAGGACAAGGCAGAGACACTCATCTGACTGGAAAGGACAAGGCAGAGACACTCATCTGACTGGAAAGGACAAGGCAGAGACACTCATCTGACTGGAAAGGACAAGAAAGAGACACTCATCTGACTGGAAAGGACAAGGCAGAGACACTCATCTGACTGGAAATGACAAGACAGAGACACTCATCCAACCAGAAACAACATGCCAGTGGCATTTTTCTGATGGGAAAGGGCAAGATGGAGACATTTATCTGACCTGAAATGACAAGACAGAGACACTCATCCAACCAGAAAAGGACAATACAAAGACCCTCATGTGACTAAAAAAGATGATACAGAGACACTCGTCTGACTGGAAAGGATGGGACAGGACCACTGTCCACAATCAGACCAACCTTGCAACTGTTTCTAAGGCAACACTGGCAAAGTTACTAAGAGATGGGGTGGAGCAAAGACAGCCTTTCCAAATTACACAGACACAACCATCTTGAACTGCACCGAAAAGGCATCCTCCAAGAGTGGCCCAAGCAAGACAAGAGGAACTCTGATGACAGACAGGATTCTTAAAATCCAGTGAGGTTGGCTTGGTGGGGACAATGGGCGGCCGTGGGGGGGGGTGGGGGGGCAGGGGTGCAGCAAACATGAACCGCTGTTTGGGTGCAGGAGTTTCTAGAACTACAGAATAATCAAACAGTTAACTTGCAGTGGAATGCAGTGCCCATGTAGCTTGAAGTACTTTAAGTACCACAATGGAAATGAACTGGCAAGCATGTGTGTGTCCAGCTTAGGCATTATTGCTGCTGTGGGCAAGCTGGTCCGGCCTACTGGGAAGATGCTCGGCTGGCAAGCGGATCATGAACCCAAGTTTAAATCTGCTGTCCACTTTGACTTGCCTTTCTCTTCAAACATTTTAACTTACTTCTTGTGACTACCCCCCCTTCCCCCCCCACACACACACCTTCCCCCTCCCCCATGCCCCCCCCCCCCCCCCCCCCCCAGTCCAGGAAACATCAACATCAAATTGTCTCACACTACAGTCTGTCTCAGTGCAGGACCATGTGGTGATGTCATGTTTGCTACTCACCTTTCTCTTCAAGTGTTTTATGATTTACCTTGTTTCTTGTCACTCTGCAACAATTCTGTACCAGTCAAGCTCTGTACAGTCCCCCTTACACCTCACCACCACCACCACCACCCTCCTTTCCCAATCTTGGTCCCCATCTCCGGACACAAATGGGCATTAAGCAAAACCAACAGCAATAAACGCTGAGGTTCACTAAAATCAAAACCATGCAAGCTACTATTGCATCATACTTTCAGAAAACAAATCTGTCTTTGATCACAGGTATTACAAGGTAGTTTGGAAAAGAAAAAGCATACCCCCACCCCCACCCCCCCCACCCCCCCAGGCCAAGAATCTTGGAAGTTTGACAGACACAGCAACAATGTAATACCCATTTCGTTTGCCTCAGCTGAAAAGGTGCAGGCTAGTCACACAACTAGTGTTAATGGAGGAACAGTTGTGCCCCACAAAGTAAGGAACGCAGCATGGCAGCACTTGCTGGAATGGCGTGAACCACTCAACAGGAGACACCCTGCTGGCTGGGAAGAAAATACCAGTACCATACTTTTCCCACTACTGGGTGCTTCAGGTCTGGTTGTTAGCTCCCTTGACCCTTACCTGGCATGGCTTTAAGTCCCTTGGCCACTTTAACTTCCGGTGCCTGCTTTCCTCGCAGTGGAAGGTGGTGGCCACGAAGTGACAGTTCACAGTGACAGCTTTACAGGCCTTTCTGAAGGCCCATAATCACACTGGCTTGTGTACAGGCCTTTCTGAAGGCCCATAATCACACTGGCTTGTGTACAGGCCTTTCTGAAGGCCCATAATCACACTGGCTTGTGTACAGGCCTTTCTGAAGGCCCATAATCACACTGGCTTGTGTACAGGCCTTTCTGAAGGCCCATAATCACACTGGCTTGTGTACAGGCCTTTCTGAAGGCCCATAATCACACTGGCTTGTGTACAGGCCTTTCTGAAGGCCCATAATCACACTGGCTTGTGTACAGGCCTTTCTGAAGGCCCATAATCACACTGGCTTGTGTACAGGCCTTTCTGAAGGCCCATAATCACACTGGCTTGTGTACAGGCCTTTCTGAAGGCCCATAATCACACTGGCTTGTGTACAGGCCTTTCTGAAGGCCCATAATCACACTGGCTTGTGTACAGGCATTTCTGAAGGCCCATAATCACACTGGCTTGTGAGAACTTGTTGCCTGTGCCCAAAAATGCATTTTTTTCACACACTCATGATCTTCTGGTCCGCCAAAAAATGATGCAAAGACTCTTTTTTCCACCCTCCATCACCTTTCTCCCGTAATTCTTTCAAATGCAACAGCAGTGGCACTTGGACTGCTTCACAATTATAGGTTCAACTTCCACTGTTATACGCAGTGTGACGCAACGTCAATGGAAATGGCAGCTGTGACATTTCACAACTTCTCACACAAAAGATTACAAAGGGCATTCACTCATGCAAACCAGCTTTGCTGAACCACCCTACCAGGCCTCCCTCAAATTTGACACCTGCCCCTTACAGTCTGTAGCACCTTTTCTAGGAACATTGGGGGACGGTCACTGTTAAATGGCAACATAATGTTGGTAGCATCATTACCCTGTGGGAGCTAGGGTGAAAGAATGAAACCCGTCTCATCACTAGTTATCAGATGTCGCTAATAACATGGAGAAAAATATGCAAAATATATACTGTGTTCAAAGTTTTTGCGGGCTTATCAGACCAGAGCCGTTCCACACTGGTAGTAGTCTTTGTTACATCATATACAGTACACAACCTTACTGGCTATCGGATGCCCTGTGTCATATTAGACAAGCACAAGCTGTATTCCTACCCAACGTAAGAACAATCATAGATAACTTTCATACAGTGCTAATCAATGGCGACATCATGTCTGTCTGATTCCATATCAACTGACTGCACTGCGTGCCGTGTTGTTACCATGTGCAGCAGTGGACGAGAGCCTGAAGTCACCTCTCGCAAACACCTCACCACCAGGGGCTTCTCTCAGACTCGCACAATGCACAGGAAGTCTGTTCTGCAAGAGCCTTCTGCATGGCAAACAATGTCTGCAGTTAGCTGGTTACTTCGTGCTGGTCTTGGGAAATTAATGAAACGAAACACTGGGAAACAATAGTACTCAAAAATTGTATTCTTCAGGTGCAAGAAGGCTCGCACCTGAAGCATACAGTTTTTGTCAAAAGCGCTTGTGTACTATTGTTTCCTTGTGTTTCGTCACACTGGTGCAAGGAAGCAATAGTACACAAGTGCTTTTGACAAAAAAAATATTCTTCAGGTGCAAGAAGCAAGAAGACTGGCACCTGAAGAATACAACTTTTGTCGAAAGTGCTTGTGTACAAAAAGTCCTTGTGCTTCATCGTGTGGGTGAGTACATTTCCCTGAGATCTGTTGTATTTTGTCAACTTCACCAGCAGCTGGTCACTCATTACTTAGCGCTGGGTTAGTGCTTTCAGCCCAGTCAACCACAGAGGGTTACATCAGGGTTAAACCAAGTAAGGTTATTTACTTAGCTAGTTAGTTAGTTGGTGCTTTGAGCCCACTCAACCAGAGAGGGTTACACCCAGGTTAAACCAAGTAAGGTTATTTAATTAGTTAGTTAGTTGGTGTTTTGAGCCCAGTCAGGGTTACATCAGGGTTAAACCAAGTAAGGTTATTTAGTTAGTTAGTTAATGCTTTGAGCCCACTCAACCAGAGTAGGTTACACCAGGGTTAAACCACGTGAGGTTAGTTAGTTAACTGATGCTTTGAGCTCAGTCAGGGTTATATCAAGGTTAAACCAAGCAAGGTTAGTTAGTGAGTTGATGCTTTGAGCCCAGTCAACCACAGAGGGTTACACCAGGGTTAAACCAAGCGAAGTTAGTTAGTTAGCTGATGCATTGAGCCCAGTCAACCACAGAGGGTTACACCAGGGTTAAACCAAGCGAAGTTAGTTAGCTGATGCATTGAGCCCAGTCAACCACAGAGGGTTATGTCAGGGCTACGATAGGTGGGGCCTGAGCCGGCCGGCACATTCATGTTCTAGGACTGAAAGAACCGTCACAGGACTTGCGGAATCATTCTGGCAACTCCCTCCCTTTGCAAGGCTGCTGGTCTGCATCACATCCTTCTTAGGGACAGATCCTAATGGCAACAAAACGCTCAAGAGAGCCCATAATGGCTTGCTGTTTGACAGTCTCTTATACATCATAACACGCTGACTAAGATGCACCACGGGTACTAACAAAGCAAACGGACTCTATGCCACTGCCGATGACATCATGTCAGCATGTCCCTAAATTGATGCATGCAAAAACAATGGAATCAGGTGCTACGGTGTTGTTGGTTTTCTCACCAGTATTCCTGCTGACATGTCTGTGAATACCTTGTTCCATCTGATGGACAACAGAGCAGCTGAAAAATGCCACGTCATGTAAGCGTGTATATAGAAAGTCCTCTGGCAAATATAGGCCCTGCCTCAGCAACTTTGAGCCATTTCGTCCCTCCACCCAGCTGCTTGTGAGGGGCCCTGGTCTCCTTGTCCTCAGCCAAGCCAGCTCTGAACCACCTACAGTTTGTGAGAGGTCTGCCTGGACAGCCAAGACGAGAAAGCATTGCCCTCCAGTCCCTGGTCAAACACAGCCTCATCTGTCTGTGAGAGGTCTGCCTGGACAGCCAAGATGAGAAAGCATTGCCCTCCAGTTGCTGGTCAAACACAGCCTCATCTGTGGCTGTTCACATACGTTGTTGGTAACTCCAACAGCAGCAGGTGACTCGTAACGTCTGTGAACCTGTCTGGAATTAGAGAAAAAGAGTGAAATGTGAATGAGGTCCAAAAGACTGCAGCCTTGTGAGGACCACTCACCATGCCTCCTGCAATAATGAATGGACATTCTAGGCTGTTAAAGTATACCCTGCCCATAAACACCAGTAACTGTCTTTGTACCACTCAGGCTGTTAAAGTATACCCTGCCCATAAACACCAGTAACTGTCTTTGTACCACTCAGGCTGTTAAAGTATACCCTGCCCATAAACACCAGTAACTGTCTTTGTACCACTCAGGCTGTTAAAGTATACCCTGCCCATAAACACCAGTAACTGTCTTTGTACCACTCAGGCTGTTAAAGTATACCCTGCCCATAAACACCAGTAACTGTCTTTGTACCACTCAGGCTGTTAAAGTATACCCTGCCCATAAACACCAGTAACTGTCTTTGTACCACTCAGGCTGTTAAAGTATACCCTGCCCATAAACACCAGTAACTGTCTTTGTACCACTCAGGCTGTCAAAGTATACCCTGCCCATAAACACCAGTAACTGTCTTTGTACCACTCAGGCTGTTAAAGTATACCCTGCCCATAAACACCAGTAATTGTCTTTGTACCACTCAGGCTGTTAAAGTATACCCTGCCCATAAACACTATCTTCCTGTAGACCCAGAATGTACTATGGAAGAAGAAGGAGGAGAAGAAGCAGAAGAAGAAGAAGAAGAAGCTGTTATAATGGTAGGTAACACCACACTTGTATCAGGCATGGGAATTGATCCAAAGGAAAAACTCTGAAATCTAGGGGGGTCCGGGGGCATGCCCCGCCCCCCAGAAAAAAATTACCCCAAAAGAAAATCTATGCAATTTGAGGCTATCCCAAGGTCAGTTTCATGGAAATAAAGTTAACTTTTTTGTCCTCACCACCACTGACTGTAATCACCCCAGTGACAACCAGGTGAAGGCACCCACACTTCAAGACTTTAAACGACTGATCGTCACCACAAGTACCATCTAACTCAAGTGCACACTCCCGTCACATCTAAACCAAAAGTTAGGTCCTGCGATGTATGCAATCAAGAACTGCAACATGTGTGGAACTAAAATCAGCGCTCCCTCTTGTTTTTTTGCTCTTGTTGCTTTTTGTTTTTTGCACCCCCAATTTCTTTTCCCTGTGGAAAGTTTTTTCTCTCCGCAGAAAGTCAGTTTCACTGCAATGAAATTTTTTGTTTTTGCAGACAATTCCCATGCCTGTATGCCTGACAGGTAGCGCCACACTTGTTGTACAACATACAACTAACAGGTAACACTACATTTGTATGTATGTCCAACAGGTAACATCGCACTTGTATGTGCATCTGACAGCCAACACCACACTTGTATGTACACTGGACAGATAACGCCGCACTTGTATGTACATCTGACAGGTAACACCACACTTGCATGTATGTCTGACAGCATGCGCAAGCATGGGGAAATGGTTGCATGCACTACATTCTCACCCAACATCAGGTGAACCTCCAGATTCTAGCTTAGGAGTAAGTACCTTGGTGTTTTACGCCCAGTCAAGCAATGCCGTTACATCAGGGCAGTCTAGCTTAGAAAAGCTCAGAAAAAAGAGAAGGAAAAAAATTGCCTCTGCACGCCAAATTAATAAATTGAAGCACTTTCCACTCACCAACTAGTCGGATGAAGGCTTTAGGTTTCCATGACCACTTCACAAAGACCAAATAAACAGGTATGGCAGTTGCCAACAACAACAGACACATCCCCAGTTCATGCGGTTTTTGGTAGACTGACACACATATAAGCCCGAGGGTCAGTACCACCTGTGCCAGCAACACTACCATTGGAACCTGAAACAGGGTCCACAGCAGAACAAACACAAACATCAAAACCAAGAAGAGTCAATGCTGAATACACTCACACTAAAAAATAAAAATAAAGACTTCCAATAAAAGAAAGAAAAAACCTGTACTCCTTTTGTTCTTCCTCTGTTCTTGTTGTTCTTCCTCTGTTCTTGTTGTTCTTCCTCTGTTCTTGTTGTTCTTCCTCTGTTCTTGTTGTTCTTAGTATGCTTCATGAGAAATTGGGATTTTTGATTATTATTTTTTTTCCTCTGTTTTTTGGAAAATGTAAAGTGTTTTGAGCCTATTTCTCTCTGGGAAACAGTGCTTTAGAAAATGTTTCATTGGTATTTTTATCATGATATTTTTATCATGATACAAAGTGAACATCACTCACCTTGAACGGCTGTTCTCTGTCTGGGTCAGTGTAGCGCAAGCGCATCAGTGCCAGCAGCAGCACCAGCAACATGATGCAGACGTAGAGGCTGATGTAGTTGATCAGCGATGACACAGTTCCAGACAACAGCATGTACAGTGCCCCCCCAAACTGAAACACCATTGCCCAACCAGCAGAGTGCAGGTTAGAAACAAAGTGAAAACCCCAGACAAAAGACCTCCCAGATGAGATGACCTAAAAAACAAACCAAAAAATCTCTGATTTCTCTGTGAATGAACCCCTAAACCTCTTTTAAGATAACTTTTGTTTAAAAAACACCCCAAAAAACCTCTGATTTCCATGTATATGAACCCCTGAACAGCCCCTCTTTTAAGACGACTTTTTGTTTAAAAAGAACACCCTCTGATTTCCATGTAAATGAACCCTGAACAGCCCTCTTTTAAGACAACCTTCTTTTTTTTAAAGCAACAACTCTGATTTCTATGTGAATGAACCCCTGAACAGCCCTCTTTTAAGGATTTAAAAAACAAAACAAAAAAACTCGGATTTCCATGTAAATGAACCCCAGAACAGCCCTCTTTTAAGGATTTTTTTTATTATTATTAAAAACCTCTGATTTCCATGTAAATGGACCCCTGAACAGCCCTCTTTTAAGACAACTTTTTTTTTTTAAAGCAACAACTCTGATTTGTATGTAAATGAACCCCTAAACAGCCCTCTTTTAAGATGACTTTAAAAAAAACAGCCCTCTTTTAAGACAACCTTCTTTTTTTTTTAAACCCTCTGATTTCCATGTGAATGAACCCCTGAACAGCCCTCTTTTAAGACAACTTTTTTTTTTAAACCCTCTGATTTCCATGTGAAATTAAAACCTGAAATTAAAATCTTTTAGGCCAACCTTTTTTCTTTGTTTTTTTTAAACCTCTGATTTCCCCCTGAACAAGTTCTCTTTTAAGACCACTTTTTGTTAAAAAAAATTCCTGTTTCCATGTCAATGAACCCCTGTACAGCGCTCTTTTAAGACCTCTTCTTGCATTTTTTTTTAAATCCACGTGAATGAACCACTGAACACCCCTCTTTTAAGACTACTTTTTCTGTAAACCTTCGCTTCACACTTCTGCATGAATAAACCTGTGATTAGGACCACCTCTCTTTTAAGACGACTTTTTCTGTAAACTCAACCAACAGAGCCAGATGAACACATGCTATACATCATTTAGTTACACAGAGAGAGAGAGAGAGAGAGAGAGAGAGAGAGAGAGAGAGAGAGAGAGAGAGAGAGAGTGTGTGTGTGTGTGTGTGTGTGTGTGTGTGTGTGTGTGTGTGTGTGTGTGTGTGTGCATGCCCACGTGCATGCATGCATGTGTGTGTTTGTGTGTGTGCATGTGTGCATGCGTGTATGTGTGCACCTGGCAGACAGCATGTACTAAGGAGTATTTCTGTTGCAACTATTCTAGTGAGAGTGCTGGTCCGTTGTAAAGTTGTGCTGCAGTTTCTGCCTGCTGTGTAGGTTCGTCACCTGCCCTTGCGTGAGGATCTGTCCGGTTTGCCCTCAAGGCCCTATATTTATGCACAGGTGCTTTAGAAATTTTCACTATGTTCATTTTGGTTCCACAGGATGGTCTTACCATGATGAACGTTGCTGGCCAGGGGGTCAAGAACTTGTGATGCAGCATGGCAAACAGGCGAGGCATGTGACCTAGGCGGGCAGCTGCATAAAGAATTCTGCACAGTGATATATAATGTCACAGCTGAAATATCTAGTTCACGCACCTGTGACAAGCAGTACCTTGGTGACAACTTGAACAGGTCACTATTGTCACGTAATATACGAAGCATGTTGTCACTTTGCCCAGGGACTGGGGGAGTGCCGTGGTGATGTTTCACGTGACAAACCACTAAATGTTGTTACAACATAAAGTGTCAATGGGAGGTTCAGGTTGGGGTGGGGTGGGGGTGGGGTTACAATGTGGGCTTTGTCTACAGGGAAATGAGTAGTACATGGGAAGGGTCGAGATGAAACACTTGCCGCATGTTGTCATAGACGATGTAGTTGTGAGCACATTTACTACAATTTCGCATTCCCCATGGATCCCTTCACCATAAACACAAGAGCCATCACCTCCTTGACATTAGACCCCTTTCACTTAAATCTGTATGCATGCACAATGGACTGGCATACACACTTTGCCAGAAGTAGGGGGGAACGCATCAGCTGCGTTGCTGGTCGAGCACCTAGCTGTATTTCCCTAATACTAGCAGTAGTGAGAACCCCACATTTCACAGCAACAAGATGGGTAGAAAAGATCATTGCCATGTATTCCACTGCATCACTGGTTGGATAAAAGCCAGGAATTCCATGGAATATCTGTCTTTTAGTTTCAGTAACAAGGCAAAATATTGCAATCGGTGCTTATTCGAGAATGATCCCCAACCTGTTGAGAATGAAGTTGGGTTTTTTTGGTTGTTTTTGTGTTTGTTTGTTTTTCTTTCTATTTGTTACTGTATCACATGCACACTACAATGATAATGTCCTGGCATGACAGCCAAAATACTCCCCAGCTTCTCTCATGCACACATATGCTCTCGTTCTAACAACAGTGAAATATACTGGGCTAATTAAGTGCACAGCTGGTACACTGGAGTAAGACGGAGAAAAACAAATAGAAAAACAACTTAATTCTCAACAGACTGGAGATATTCTCAAGTGGCCTCATAAATGATTCCTAAAACAGGATGAAAATCATATATATATTATATATGATGCCATACATCATGCACATTCTGTACATGCACATTCACCTGATGCAAGACAAATTAGCAGGTCACAAATACATGTCTGACTCATTGTTATGAAACACAACAATAAGTCAGCCACCCAAAGAAGATATCATGTAGCATAAAGGAAACAGTCAACACACACACACATATACACACATAACAATTATAATGACAGGGATTTGCGCAGTGTACATCTTCCACGCAAGGTGGGAGCCCAGAGTGTTTTTCAGTAACGCATGCATGCATACTCACGCACACACTCCTGCACACACACACACACACACACACTCCTGCACACACACACACACACACACACACACACACACACACACACACACACACACACACACACACACACACACACACTACACCTGTTGACAGAACAAGAGAAAAAAGAGCCCACCTAGGTTGTCCCATGACGATGACGTTGATGCTGCCAATGCAGCACAAGGCGACCAAGGTTGCCAGGATGTATGGCATGAGAGGATGCAGGGAGCGTCCAAATGTCTGGGACCGGCAACAAATGAAAACAGAACAAAGCAGCAATGAACTGTCAGTTTTTAGAAGTGCCCATGGCATACTTGCTCTCACAGCGACAAAGACAACTTTCAGACAAAGCATACATACTCTCACAGCCACAAAGACAACTTTCACACAAAGTGTACATACTCCCCCAGTCCCAGCCACAAAGACAACTTTCACACAAAGTGTACATACTCCCCCAGTCACAGCCACAAAGACAACTTTCACACAAAGTGTACATACTCCCCCAGTCACAGCCACAAAGACAACTTTCACACAAAGTGTACATACTCCCCCAGTCCCAGTCACAAAGACAACTTTCACACAAAGTGTACATACTCCCCCAGTCCCAGTCACAAAGACAACTTTCACACAAAGTGTACATACTCCCCCAGTCCCAGTCACAAAGACAACTTTCACACAAAGTGTACATACTCCCCCAGTCCCAGTCACAAAGACAACTTTCACACAAAGTGTACATACTCCCCCAGTCCCAGTCACAAAGACAACTTTCACACAAAGTGTACATACTCCCCCAGTCCCAGTCACAAAGACAACTTTCACACAAAGTGTACATACTCCCCCAGTCCCAGTCACAAAGACAACTTTCACACAAAGTGTACATACTCCCCCAGTCCCAAAGACAACTTTCACACAAGGCATTCATGCTCTCACAGTCACAAAGACAACTTTCAGACAAGGCATTCATGCTCTCACAGTCACAAAGACAACTTTCAGACAAGGCATTCATGCTCTCACAGTCACAAAGACAACTTTCAGACAAGGCATTCATGCTCTCACAGTCACAAAGACAACTTTCAGACAAGGCATTCATGCTCTCACAGTCACAAAGACAACTTTCAGACAAGGCATTCATGCTCTCACAGTCACAAAGACAACTTTCAGACAAGGCATTCATGCTCTCACAGTCACAAAGACAACTTTCAGACAAGGCATTCATGCTCTCACAGTCACAAAGACAACTTTCAGACAAGGCATTCATGCTCTCACAGTCACAAAGACAAGGTGTACACACTCTCACAGTCACAGTCACAAAAAACAACTTTCAGGTAAGGCATACATACTCTCAACTGCAACTTTCAATGTATTGCAATGCTCTCAAAGTCAAAGCACATTCTCACAAAATCAATAAACAAGGGAATTAATTAGCAATCTTAAGACATCACACAAACACAACAACAAAGACCCAAGTTGCCGACTGTAACTCTCATGCGGCATGTGTAGTAAATACAAATTACACAAACTTCATCTGGGGTACATCTTCACAATTTGGTGGCAATTCCTACTCTCCCAAACACAACCTTTTATGTTTTGTAGCAAAGTATACCCCCAGTCACACACTGAGACAATGACAAAGCGTACCCCCAGTCACACACTGAGACAACGACAAAGCGTACCCCCAGTCACAAACTGAGACAATGACAAAACATACCCCCAGTCACACACTGAGACAATGACAAAACATACCCCCAGTCACACACTGAGACAATGACAAAACATACCCCCAATCACACACTGAGACAACGACAGCTTTCAGACTTTTGCACACATTCTCCCACTGGCACTAAGACCACTTTCACCGTTTCAGCACTTTGTATCACTCACAGGATGCTCTCACACAGTCACACAACACTAAGCTCAGAGGGCCGGATAGCTCAGCTGGTAGAGCATCTGACTGAAAAGCAGGCACAATACTGATGCAAGTTTGAGTCCCTGGTGCAGCACAGATTTTTTCTCACAGTCAGCTTTCAGTGCTGACTCTCTGATAGTGTCTGTACAGCACCCCTGTGCATGCATTATAAACATCTGCACGCATGTTAAAAATCCCAAACACTGGCAGCCATACCACTGTTTGGACAGACGGAAATACGGCACACGCTGTTAGAATGGGTAGCGCTGCTCATGCGGCTGCTGTGCCCTACCCAGGCAAGGCAACCCAAATTTCCCACAAGGGACAATGAAGAACTAAAAGGGAAACAATTTTTTTTTAAAGAAGCAAGAATACTTGCACTGTGAATCACAATCTTCCTCACTTCATCTGTTTCTTTTAACAACTAAAGAGCACCACTTGTTTGTGCGGTACGTTGCTTGGTCAGGGGGTCAGGTGGATGGCTGACAGGCTGAGGCCTGCTTGCTTGCTTAGATAATGGTCTGCAATCCCAAAACTACGCAGCAAACTGTGTCCCCATTCACCGCAACAAAAAAGAGATGCTCAGTAGTGTGTTGCTCCTAGCAGTTTCACAAACCTCTCTGTGCTCCGTGCTTACTTATCAAGCCAAGGCCTCCCAGGTGGGCTGTCAGCCATGATGCTGCTGCCCAACAGGAGTTCATAATGATGCTCAGCTGACACCTGTCTATGCAGTCAGTCAGTATACCTGTAAGAGTGATTATCTTCTCACCATGGCGACAGCGTCACTCTGTATGGCATCCTCAGGGGTGAGAACCATGTAGTATGCCAGATTGGTCAGCACAAACAGGGAAATGGCAATGGCAAAGCTGGACGCCAATGCCTTAGGCACATCTCTGCAAAAAGTCAATGTAAGGTAATGTCACATGAAACAGTATTTGTAAGGTGCTTACACATAACATGAGCCCCAAGTGCACAATACTAATTACATAAACACACTACAACACTTCAGTCAACATCTTTTTAATCACATCCAACAAACACACACACACATGCATGCATGCACACACACACATGCACGCATGTATGCACACACGCACGCATGCACACACGCACACATACACACACACACACACAAGGCATACAACTGCACATGCACACGCACACAGGCAAAAGCATTCAGAGTCCAGAGAAGAAAAGATGGGTCTTGAGGGCAGATTTAAATTTCAGAGTTTAGAGAAGAAAAGATGTGTCTCGAGGGCAGATTTAAATTTCAGAGTTTCAAGGAGAAATGATGGGTCTTGAGGGCAGATTTAAATTTCAGAGTTTAGAGGAGAAATGATGGGTCTTGACAGCAGATTTAAATGACTCTGTGGAAGAAGTTAGTCCATAAACAAACAAGATTTGTTGCCTAGTGCCAGAAAAGACCTCCACCCTGCCACCCCATCTCCTTTGTGTGCCTAGATACTGTAAGTCACAGTATTAATCAACTTAAGGTTAATCAACTCAAGTATACCTGCCCACTTTGCTTGCATCTGATCTGGTCATCAGCATCAGTACATCAACACAGCTTGTTTGGTTGCAGATAAATCAGTGGCACAGAAAACACAGGACTGACAAACATTCAATCAAGTTTTGAACCTTCATTGTGGC
>OY757546.1:25449883-25454883 GCA_963584105.1 Alviniconcha strummeri | reverse complement strand
AAAATCTCTGTTTTACTCTTACTGGATCTTTCAGCTGCATTTGATACTATCGATCACCAGATTTTTCTTTCATGTCTCAAAACTGCCTTTGGCATCCGCTCTACCACTCTCCAGTGGTTTTGATCATACCTTCTGGACAGAAATCAGTGTGTGGTTGTTAACAATTCTGCTTCCTCTTCATCTCTTCTCATGTTTGGTGTTCCACAGGGCTCAGTGCTGGGACCAGTGCTGTCTGTTTTGTACACTACTCCACTTTCAAACATCATAGCAACCATCAACTTTTTGCAGATGACACACAACTTCAAATATCAACTCCATCAAATGACCTTCAATCATGTACAGATGACATAAAAGCATGGATGTGCAACAACCAACTCAAACTAAATGAGGATAAAACCGAAGCCATCCTCTTCAACACCTTCTCTGTCCTCTTGTCACTGCTTACCATTGTCTATCATGATCAGTACGTGTACACAATATTGTGTTTTCAGACACAAAGTCAGGAACTTGGGGTTTATCCTCGACTCTAACCTCACGATGAAGCCACACGTAATCAAAATCTGTCAAACAGCCTACTATGAACTAAAACGCATCAGCTCCATCAGTTGGTGCCTCACAGAAGATGCAGCAAAACAACTGGTAACTCCTTATGTATTGTCCAGATTAGACTATTGCAATTCTCCTCTCATGGGCAGTCCCAACTCTGTAATTCTACCAATACAGAAAGTCCAAAATACTGCTGCACACCTCATTCACAGAGCTCCATGCCATTGAAAGGGCACACCTCTCCTACAGCAACTCCACTGGCTCCCAAGTTCAGAACAAATAAAATACAAAACTGCTTGCATGTGTTATGTACAATGCAATCACATGTTCCACTCCCTCTTATCTGTCTAAACTACTGCACCATTACAGTCCTTCCCACTCTCTCTGTTCTTCGTCAGACACACGCATGCTCAAACTCCAATGCTTCAACCACATACCCCATAGTTTTCACACTTTTTTACACTTTGGCCCCCACATCTGGAACAATCTTCCCCAAGACATCAGGCAATCTCTCTTCCTTCAAAAGCAAACTCAAGAGATTTCTCTTCTCAGAATATTTTAGTTAAGCAGCACTGTCCTTCAGCCCTATCAGCCCTATCAGCCTGTACAGTGAGTGTGTGTGTGTGTGTGTGTGTGCATGCATGCATGCGCATATGTGTGTGCATCTTTTGCCTAATTATGTTTTAACACTTGTTTACATTATATGTGTTAGCCTTTTATTTTCCTTTTTTATTTTTTTGTGAGTGCATCTTTTGCATAATTATGTTTTAACACTTGTTTATATTATATGTGTTAGCCTTTTATTTTCCTTTTTTATTTTTGTGTGTGTGCATCTTTTGCCTAATTATGTTTTAACACTTGTTTACATTATATGTGTTAGCCTTTTATTTTCCTTTTTTCTTTTTTGTGTGTGCATCTTTTGCACTGTTACACTTTTGCACTGTCCACATTACATGTTAGCTTTTTGCCTATTTTCTTTTTATTGCTGATAACATTTTCCATATCAATGTACATTATGCGTGTTATAGTACTTATACTATGCTTGTTCAATGCTTTGAGCCACGGGATAGTCACTTTACAAATTTCCATTATTATTATAAATGAATGAAAATTTATATATGGCACATCTCATCAGAGAAAATTAATTTGTGATGTACAGAGTGACAGAAGTGATACATTATTAAATCAGTTGTGTATTGTTGTAGTGTTCCCCACATAGTGCTCTGATCCTCATAAATGTATCACAGAGGGTAAGTAAACTGCTGTTTTACACCCAGTCAACCAGTGTAGTTATTTCAGGGCATATCACAGAGGGATCTGTCCCATTAAAAATGTATATATCTATTAAGCATTATTACTCTGTGCTTTTTATGCAAACACATGGAAGCACAGGTGTGGTAACAATGTATGACTGATGCTGCTGCTGTTTGATGTATGCTTTTTATTCATCTGCCTTATTTTATTGTGCAGCTCATGTTAACAACAGAGTTTCTTTTGTTTGCAAAATGCAGTGCACACTGTGTGTGTGTGTGTGTGTGTGTGTGTGTGTGTGTGTGTGTGTGTGTGTGTGTGTGTGTGTGTGTGTGTGTGTGTGTATAAACATATTACAGCCCTGTGTAAATTAAGAGATTCTTTAATCTGTACTATGTTTACAACAATTGTTCTTTGAGCTTTAAACACTGCAATGTGTGCTACTCTCTGCTGTGATGTTGTATGTGTGTCTAGCCCTGTATTTAACTTCTCTGATGAGATGATCATTTTGACTGTTGAAAATAATACTGGTGGATGTGATGGCTGCCTCAGGCAATATCAATGCAAAACACAGCAGGCCAGCTGTGACACTTGGGGAGATGGGATAGCTCAGTGGTTAGAGCGCTGGTCTCATGATCAAAAGGTCTCTGGTTTTAGTCCTGGCAGGAGCGGCAGGAGACTCTTCTTCTCAAGGGTCAACTCTCCGTGCCGAGTCTCATTCTGGTGCCTGTTCCACCCCAGTGTTACCGCAGCAGCAAGTAAAAAAATCTTCGTCATTCTGCCAAAAGTGCAGGTGGCAGGTTACAACTAAACATGCATGCATCCTACGTATGTGGCTTAGCATGAAGGGACATGACGGAACACACCAAGACGGACATGATGGAACACACCGAGATGGCAGCAGTTTCACATGGCACCAGCCATGTAGCAATCAAACAGCGCTGTAAGTACACCACTTTGGTGGATATTCAAAAGCACGCCATGAAAAGCTAGTCACTCATGTAGAATCACATGCAAGTACAGTGAGTCTGCTGGAGAGTAGAAGATAGCGCTATCACTATCAGCTATATATATAGAGAGAGAGAGAGAGAGATATTAGTCATGCATGCAGAATCACATGCAAGCGCAGTGAGTCTGCTTGACAGCAGAGAATAGTATATATATATAGCAACCAACAACAACACTTGGAGCTATGAAATATATACTTATACATGTCCAAACTTAGTTATAATGGATCCAAGCAAACTAATGAGTCACTGATCTAATTCACTGTCTATAATACAGTATAATATATCTACTCTAGTTTTAACATCTTGTCAGCTGCACAGGGTCACCTCAGGATGAACAAAATCTGTCACAAGCAATACACATTTCAAAACTATTCTCATGTCACATATAATATATAACAGCAAGGAAAGGAGCAAGAAGGAGCTGAGTCATGTTTTTCTTTTGCACTGTACCACAAGGCAATTTAATGGGGCTGTTATTTGTCAGTTTGAAAAACACTGATGCCTAGAGGGGTAGGGCAGAGTCAACCACCAGAGTTTTATGGTTCATCAGTTTAACATCCTGTTCCACTTTAATGACAAAGGCAGCGGACCCTAAACCCACTGAGGTGAGGGAGAGGGAACTTCTACCTAATGCTGCACTGTCATCGCCAGAATGATTCTGCATTCAGATGGCTAAAAGTGTTTTCAATCCATTTATGTGTCATTAATTATAGTGGGCAAAGTCACAAGCCAGTGTCCGTCTAGATAAAACCACAAACTTTCAAGGGTAAAGACTAAAGTAAGCTGTGGCAAAATTAAACCTGGATCTGTGTGCTATATTAGCCTTACACAAGCCAAAGACGCTCATGAAAGTCCTATGAGGTGTAGAAAAGCAGATTTATACCTAACATTACATCCAGAAATGAACATCATTATGACATTGACAGGGACAGGTGTGACCCAGTGGAACAACTCACTAACTGGGGAACAGAGTGGGAGGTAAACAGTCACAAGGAAATGTCCAAAACCACAAAACTTTGGAAATGAAAGGTGAATTGAAGTGAATCAGATTCAGAGCCTGGGGCCCTCTGCTTACCAGTCCGAGCACTTTATCACGTATGCCACACCACCTCCTGGGCACTGACAGTTTAAAACTTTAATGTCGTGAACAGTCATAACCTTCCCTGTGCTGACAGGAAAGGGTGTGCATGTACGCACTTCAATGACAGGTGTCATGTGCACATACCTGTCAGCCAGCAATGACTCCTTCCCATGTTGGTACAACTGGGGGTGAAAGGGCAACATAGCCTTGAATGTCCCTAAAGGTCACATCCTGCATTGTGAACTCCACACTACTCCTGCACTGTGAACTCCGCACTACTCCTGCATTGTGAACTCCACATTACTCCTGCATTGTGATTGTGAACTCAACTGAACTCAGGTGGTGTGTGAGTGTATGTGTGTGCACATGTGTATGTGTGTGCATGGTGCATGTGTGTGTGTGTGTGTGTGTGTGTGTGTGTGTGTGTGTGTGTGTGGTGTGTGTGTGTGTGTGTGTGTGTGTGTGTGTGTGTGTGTGTGTGTGTGTGTGCAAGAAATACAAACTACAATATGGCTAAGGCATGTGTGTGTGTGTGTGTGTGTGTGTGTGTGTGTGTGTGTGTGTGTGTGTGTGTGTGTGTGTGATGTGTGCAAGAAATACAAATTACAATACGGCTATTTTCATTTACTATTTCTGAGGTTTTAGGTACATGCATTTTGTTGACCTTGTAAAATGTATTGTACTCACCCTTACCTTGAAGCCTGAAATGCCACACTACAGAAATGACTGCTATTATTATTATGATGATGATAAAAAGAAACAAGTGTTGACTTGAGTGTTATAGTTGTTTTAGTTTTTTGGTTTGTTTGTTTGCTTGCTTGTTTGTTGTTGTTTTCTCTTACAGAAAATCAAAACAAAAGCTGTACCATTGAAAAAGGTGACAGAAAAAATATTTTTCTTTTGTTGGGTGTTTTTCTAATGACTAATGTCCAGAGCCGAGACCACACACCTACGGGAGGAAAGAAAAAAAAACTGTCCCCTTGTTTTTACATCCACCCACTCACCCCCCCCCTCCACCCCCACCCACACACAACTGCCCTCTCTTTAACAAATAACCAGCGACCCCCCACCCCCCCAAAAAAACAACAACAACAAAAAAAACTGCACTCCAT
>OY757546.1:25351912-25444683 GCA_963584105.1 Alviniconcha strummeri | reverse complement strand
GGGGTAGGAGGATCGATGACGGGGTTGTTGGAAACGGAAATATGCTGTGCCGCTTTTTAATTAATCAATGACCTTGTCGTTTTCGGGTTTTATTACAGAGAAGGATAACACACGCGCGCGCGCATGCGGCGCAAGCATGCACGCATGCCGTCACTCAAAGAGGAGAAAAGAAGCAAACTGACACACACGCACACACACACACGCCCCCCCCCCCCCCCCCCCCCCCCAATATTATATACAGAGAGAGAGAGATACAGAAAGAGGGAGAGAGAGTTCTTTATATAAGCATAACGGCAAGTATAACGACATCCTATAATGAACAGCAAGCTGCTCATACCACCAACTTCCAGCTGCTGAACAAGAGCCGTACAAAAAAATTAAAAAATAAACTGCCGGGTTTTTAAAAACCGTCTATCTCTTAACATAAATTATTTGAGAATTTTTCTGGAGGAAAAAGACAAAGCTAGAGAAGCAAGAGAGGAGATGTGAAAGGGGAACCAAGTGACAGCCCTGAGATTCCAGACAGGAGAGTGACGTCACTGAGACATCCCCGGCCTCCCTTCGGGGGCTATAGAACTAAAAACTGTACCCATCAACACCGTCAGGGTCCAAATATAAATCACACACACACCAAAGATAACTGGTGATGGCGGGTTGGTGGAAAAGCCGCCGAGCAAAGAGAAACGACAATTAAATCAGTATAGAGAACAGACTGAAGGGGTGGATTTTCAGCTATGACTTTAAAAGACTGAAGAGAGGTGAAGAGGAACGCCTGACACGGAGAGGAACAGAGAGTTCTAGATGACAGAGACATGAAGGGATCTGTCTCGAAACGTTTGTGAGCGTGATAAACCGCGCGGCAACAGGCCTGAATTTCCGAGTGTCGGCAGTACCCCAGTGCGGGTCATGGGGAGGTCGAAGTTGTCTGGCAGACGGTCAAATCAAGATGCACCACGAAGGCGCTTGAACTTTTATCCAACGATGTATTCAACAATAATATAGAATCAACACACAAGGGAGTTAATCAGCGCTCGAAAATACGTAATACAGTACAACAACAAAGACCTGACTGAGTCGCCTACGGTAACTCTCACTGACCTGGCATGCGCCGTGTAAATACAAGCTACACAAGAGGTACATCCTCTCTCTCTCTCTCTCTCTCTCTCTCTCTCTCTATATATATATGATACGTGTGTGTGTGATAACAGGGGCGACAGTGTGTGTGTGTGAGAGAGAGAGAGAGAGAGAGAGAGAGAGAGAGAGAGAGAGAGAGAGAGAGAGAGAGAGAGAGAGAGAGAGAACAGGAAATCCGCTCAGTGATAACCTGTAACTGAACCGGCCTTATCCTACGTCTATACCCAACAATACTGGTATCACTTGACCCGGCCTCTGCGGTACAATACTCACAAGGGGCCGACCGTGTCAGACGCCTGCAACCAAAGGCGGGCGATGTCGCTAGACAGTCTACTTCGCACGTAAACTACACTGAACCTGACAAAGGACACGACAACACAGACCACCGACCGCCAACAGTAACGGTACTTACCACCCGCCGTGAGGACAGATAGGGCGAGGAGCAGCACCAGCCGGCGACCGAGGTCACATTAGTCCGTTGGACAAGGCTCTCCCATTATAGTGATGATGATGAAGTAGAGCTTCATGTCCTCGGTTGTCGGTTGACATCATTATTAGGGACAAACTGTGACCAATGCCGAAACATGGTTCAATGTTGCTTTACGTCCACAGAAACCGTAAGGCTCATTAGGACGGAAAGCCCAGGACGGCCACCTCGATTTTCACACAGCTCCTGAACTCTGAAAATCCCATGATGATGATGATGATGAAGTAGAGCTTCATGTCCTCGGATGTCGGTTGACATATTAGGGACAAGCTGAGACCAATGCCGAAGCATGGTTCAGTAATGCTTTACGTCCACGGAAACCAGAAGGCTCGTTAGGACGGACAGCCCAGGACGGCCACCTCGACTCTCACACAGCTCCTGAACTATGATCCCATCATGGACCTATATCTGGTATATATAGGTCCATGCTCCCAGCTGCATCGGGTGAGCCGGTTTGGTCTAGCGGTAAGGCGTTACTGAGGCTGGTAAGCGGAGGGGCCTCGGTTCGAATCTGCATCGGTTGGCCTTTCTCTTCAAAAGTTGCGGTCTGTGGACACTGTCTTGTGACTCCGTCCCTCACAATTTATGAAACATTAAAACGGCTCTTATCGCTGCCCATCTTAATCCAGGAGTCATTCTGGTGGTGACAGCGTAGCGATAGGTATATAATCTCCCTCTTCCCCCACCTCCATACCTCTTCTCCCCGTCCCTAATAAGCCTTGTGGTTTCTGTGAACGTTAAGCACCATGATTACTTACTTTAGCCGCATCCCTAAGGGGAACATAGCGAAGGTTCCAGGCGAGATCAAAAGATCAAGAGATCTTAGAGAAGGGAGGTGGAGCTGGACTTTCAAATTTGCCCAGAAGAGATCATGAGTAAGGGGGTGGAGCTGGGCTGAGCAAGTTGGACGTCTTTTGCTTCGAGTTGTCCAAGTTGTTCGTCAACAGCGGTGCAACGGACATTGTCTTAGTGACTCTGTCCAGCACAGCAGTTGAAACAGCAATTGCGCAGTGCACAAGTCGCTGGGCAATGGCGAGGGGACACCGCCATAACACTTCCATTGTTCTGGCGGCGGTCCACGGTCTCTCCGGTCTTTTTCGGGCGGTTTCCGCGGTCGAGCCTTCACTCTGTCGTCCCCTTCCCACTCTGTCCCCGTCCCTAATAGGCCATCTCGCTTCCGTGGACGTAAAGCAACAAGAAAGAAAAAGGGAACACAGAATTACTGAGTTTTGCTCTGTCTCTGTGTTTCTGTCTCTCTCTGTCTCTCAAGTCAGGTCAAGGAATTCCGACATTTCAGAAACCCCAATGAAACATGAATAAAAGAACATCTGACAAATTTCACAATGGTTAGACACGGCAATAAACAAAACAAAATGCAAATGCATACAGCAAAAGGAAACAAACAAACAACAACAAAATCGCATGCATTTCCAAAACAAACAACAACAAAAACGACAAGAAACCATAGAAAGGAAGCTCAGAAAAAAGAAGCAAAAACAATAACCAAAACGAAAACTGGCTAGAGGAAAAAAATACAGCTAGACGGGTACACCAAACACACGCTCTGTGTGTGTGTGTGTGTGTGTGTGTGTGTGTGTGTGTGTGTGTGTGTGTGTGTGTGTGTGTGTGTGTGTGTGTGTGTGTGTGTGTGTGTGTGTGTGTGTGTGTGTGTGTGTGTGTGTGCAACAGTAGTGTTGTGTGTGTGTGTGTGTGTGTGTGTGTGTGTGTGTGTGTGTGTGTGTGTGTGTGTGTGTGTGTGTGTGTGTGTGTGTGTGTGTGTGTGTGTGTGTGTGTGTCTGGTGTTAACGTTTCATTCTCTGTGAAGGGAAAGTCACAAGACAGTGTCCAGAAACCACAACGTCTGAGGAGAAAAGAGAACCGAAACGGGGAATCGAACCAGCGTCTTCGTGGGGCATCTTCAGTGATTTGACCGCCTGTCAGACGGCCTCCACCTCCCCATGACCCGCACTGAGGTACTACCGACACTCGCAAATTCAGGCCTGTTGCCGCGCGGTTTATCACGCCGACAAACGTTTCGAGACAGATCCTTTCATGTCTCTGTCATCTAGAACTCTCTGTTCCTCTCCATGTCAGGCCTTTTCAAGTCAGCTCATGTTCCTCACTGACTGGTTGCTTTTTTGGTTAACCGGCTTCAACGCCGAGTTGTCTCAGTGCGCGGGAGAGGTGGTGGCGAGGACCGAGGTCCCAGGAAGATGGGGAAGAGGGAGACTATACCTATCGCTACACTGTCACCACCGGAATGCCTCCTGTATTAAGACGGGCAGCGGTGTGAGCCATTCTAATGTTTGATTCATTGTGAAGAACACAGTCACAAGACAGTGTCCATAGACCACAACATTTTAAGAGAGAGGAGAGCTGAAGCGGATTCGAACCGCCGTGGTCCTTCTGCTTAGCAGCCTAACGCCGCTACGCGGCAAAGCGGCTCTAGTAAGTAAACATGGTGTGTAACGTCCACAGAAACCATAAGGCTTATTAGGGACGGGGAGAAGGAGGGGAAGGGGGTATGGAGGTGGGGAGAGAGGTAGATTATACACATATCGCTACACTGTCACCACCACAATGACTCCTGCATGAAGATGGGCAGCGATGAGAGCCATGTTAATGTTTCATTAATTGTGAGGGACAAAGTGTCCACAGACTACAACTTTTGAACAGAAAGGAGCGCCGAAGCAGAGTCGAACCGAAGTCCGGCTGCTTACCAGCTCGGCTAACCGCTTGGCCAAACCGGCTCAATCACAAAAACCTGCTCTCGCCCCTCACCTGTTTAATAGTGTCTCAAGCCCAGTGATGTAATCGCGACCGCGAGACCTAGTTTCTGACTCCATGTCCACTGGGGGGAAAAGACAAAAAGTCAGCCAATGGCAGGCTCGGACTGAGACCGCCACCCAGATCAGAATTTATGACCCTACACTGACACCGTGAAGATCATCGTTTGTTTCCCGACTGAAAGTACAGACCTGTGTGTGTGTGTGTGTGTGTGGGGGGGGGGGGGGGGGGGGGGTCTAACGGTCGAGGCTGACATTGCGTAAGCCTCTGTAGGCTCATTGTATTGTAGTTGCCGACACGCGTAGTAAACCGACAGGCGACTGAATGGTTGAATGTAAGGCCACACAACCCACACCGACTGAATGGTTGAATGTAAGGCCAAACAACCCACACCCTCAGCCGCCCCGGAAAAAGAAGAAAATGAAAAGAAAAAAAAAGAAGAAGTAGAAAAAGGACAATTAAAAAAAATCTAAGCAAAACAAAGGAGGGAGCAAATCTGAGCAGATATCAATATACGTAATGATAACTTGGTGTTTAACGCCCAGTCAACCATTACAGTTAGGTCAGAGCAAAGATTATAAATACAAATCTTTGTATTTATAATCTTTGGTCAGAGTAATTGCAATGTTAAACAAAACGATAAATAAAGAAATCAAAGTCGAGGTTGGGTCGGGTTAGGAACTGCAGATGGACCCTGTCCAGTAATGCTCGACACAGCCACCCCAATCATGGACCTACATGTTATCCGTATAATTATCATGTGGGTCCATGGCCGGTTTGGCCTAGCGGTAAGGCGTTAGGCTGGTAAGCAGAAGGACCTCAGTTCGAATCCGCTTCGGCTTTCCTTTCTCTTCAAAAGTTGTGGTCTGTGGATACCGTCTTGTGACTTTGTCCCTCACAATTAATGAAACATTAAAATGGCTTTCATCGCTGCCCATCTTAATGTAGGAGTCATTCTGGTGGTGACAGTGTAGCGACAGGTGTATAATCTCCCTCTCCCCCCACCTCCATACCCCCTTTCCCTCCTCCTCCCCGTCCCTAATAAGCCTTGTGGAATAAATGATCCAAAATTCAAGAGGGCGCAAGAACAGATAGGAAATATTGATATCATAAGCATTATTAGACTGAGTAATATTGGTTATAGATATGCGCATTTCTATAACCAGTATTACTGCGTTCATTTATCGAAAGGGGTCTATTGAATCCACCACATTTGTTTTACAGCGCATTTCTGTAACCAATATTATTCTGCCTAATAATGCTTATGATATCAATATTGCCTGTCTGTTGTTGCGCCCTCTTGAATAAACAATATCACGCACATTAATATGATTAATAGGCTATATACTCGGCACAGGTATGATCATTATTCTCATCGTGTCCGCCTCCACACCCATACACCATATCACTCCCGAGTCCCAAGTATGATCATTATTCTCATCCTGTCCGCCTCCACCCCACACCCATACACCATATCACCCCCGAGTCCCAAGTATGATCATTGTTCTCATCCTGTCCGCCTCCACACCCATACACCATATCACCCCCGAGTCCCAAGTATGATCATTATTCTCATCCTGTCCGCCTCCACACCCACACAGCATATCACCCACGAGTCCCAAGTATGATCATTATTCTCATCCTGTCCGCCTCCACACCCACACAGCATATCACCCACGAGTCCCAAGTATGATCATTATTCTTATCGTGTCCACCTCCACACCCACACCCCATATCACCCCCGAGTCCCCCACACCCATACACCATATCACCCCCTAGTCCCCCACACCATATCACCCCCGAGTCCCCCAACCCATACACCATATCACCCCCGAGTCCTCCACACCCACACCCCATATCACCCCCTAGTCCCCCACACCCACACACCATATCACCCCCGAGTCCCCCACACCCACACACCATATCACCCCCGAGTCCCCCACACCCACATCACCCCCGAGTCCCCCACACCCATACACCATATCACCCCCGAGTCCCCCACACCCATACACCATATCACCCCCGAGTCCCCCACACCCATACACCATATCACCCCCGAGTCCCCCACACCCACATCACCCCCGAGTCCCCCACACCCACATCACCCCCGAGTCCCCCACACCCATACACCATATCACCCCCGAGTCCCCCACACCCATACACCATATCACCCCCGAGTCCCCCACACCCATACACCATATCACCCCCGACTCCCCCACACCCACACCCATACACCATATCACCCCCGAGTCCCCCACACCCACACATACATACACCACGCGTGCACGCACACAACTAACGGACCAAGGTAGCCGCATAAATTATTTCTAAAACGGGATGAAAATCATGAAATTAGTAAAAATTGTTTCAGAGACAGAGAGACATAGAGAGAGACAGACAGAGACAGAGACACATAGAGAGAGAGAGCAAATTAGCCTGAAAGATAGCACATAATCATAGTAAAAATATTAGGTAAGAGATCAGGTCTCACCACAGAAACACACTGACTCACAGGCACACTACTGACACTGACACCGGTTGTCCTGACCGCAAAACAGCCTGAATATGCAGTTACTCACCCGCCTCTCTCACGCACAATCATTCTCTCGTTCTAACAACAGTGATGTATACTGTAGTAATTAAGTGCACAGCCGGTACACTGGAGTAACTGAGACGGAGAAAAACAAAAAACGGAAAACCAACTATTTTGCCTTGTTACTGAAACTAAAGGACAGACGGCGGCGGAATTCCTGGCTTTTGTTCGACCAGTCAGTGGTGCAGGGATTACACGGCAGTGATCCTTTCCGCCCAAGTTGTCGCCGTGAAATGCGCGGTTTTCACTGCTACTGTACTGCTAGTACCAGGGAAATGCAGCTACTGATGCAGCGGCCTGGCCAGCAACTCAGCCGCTGACGCGTTCCCGGCTGCCTACTTCCGGCAAATCGAGTACGCACAGTCCATTGATTTGCGCATGCACGAAGATTTCAACTGACAGGGGTCTATTCTTAAACTGAGGAAAAGTCCAAGGTTTTTAAGTATGCAACATGACCATCGAAATGATTGAAAAATGAGTCACTAGTTTGAGATTTAATGGAATAAAAAAATAGAGAAAAAAATAGAAGTTTATTTGGTTTACAATCGATTTTATTTTCTGTAGGCTGGCCGAGACTGTTGTCTCAGGTTCTCCATTAGTCACGTGACTTTCTCGGAAGTGACGTCAGTCTGGGGAGTCAGAGCGGTTGCCATCTTAGATTGTTCATTGAAGGTGTATGCGTGTGGTCGACAAAAAGCTCTAACCATGCCGGCCTACTGTGTTGCAGCAAACTGTAACAACGCACAAGCAACCCAAAGCATAACTATGCACGAGTTACCGCGGAATCGACCCGCTGTGAGGCGAAAACGGGTCAAATTTGTACAGTTCAAATCACCGGAGCTGGCTTTGATGCTGCGGCTCAGTCACGCCCATTTGTGTAGCGAGCACTTCGCTGAGTGCAATTTCGTAAACTTTATGGCGGAATACCAAATGGGGTTTGCTTCAAACCGGAATTTGTAGGGCTGTCCACAGGGTAACCGACTTGGAAAAAATTCCAGTTCGAATCGCCAAGGATGAAGCTGACGAGCAGCAAGCGCAAAGCATGATACCAAAAACTGAGAGATACACTGATACCCTCAAAAAGGGTATCATGGACAAGTTCGTTCAGTGTTGCTATACGTCCCGGCACAGAGACCGCACGGACTATTATGGACGGGAAGCCCAGAACGCTCACCTCGACTTTCACACAGCTCCGCCTAAGCTCTAAGTGCTGATCAATGTCTATAGCCTTGGTTATACGCCAAGGTTTAGGTCACCTCTTATGTTCCGCCCATTTACCTTGTCAGTAGCGGTACATGCTCACTTTCTTTGAACTCTGATCGGTACCAGCATAGCGCCAAGTTGGGGCGCCAACGAGTCAAGGGTTCAGAAGATAGGAGACACACAGAAACACACACGCTCTCACGCACGCACGCGCGCGCGCACAGACAGACACACACACACACACACACACACACACACACACACACACACACACACACACACACACACACACACACACACACACACACACACACACACAGAGCACGATCTAGTCGAGGGCCCAAGCCCTCGTTGAGATCGTAACCCCTCAATGTCAACTCGGTCAGACTGTTCAGATTTGATTGGTAACCTTGTAGCCAACATACAAAGTCTGGTCACGGATTGCACCACGCATTTCATTTACCGATTTTCCACAGTGGATTGCTTTACATCAAAACTTCATGTCAACGCAATCTGGTGGCAATTTACTGAGCGAAGAAGCATCAAGGGAGATATCAACAGATTTTTTTATTTTAAATAAAAGCTGCCAGCTGTTCGCTCGATTTATGATCTAATTAATTTAAAAAATCGACGTTCGAAAGTCGCAAAAACACGGCCGTGTCTTGCAGTCTGTGTCTGACGTCTTGAACAAGGCTGGCATGTGTGTAAAACTAAGAAATCCGACCACATCCATCCTATTTTTCAAACTGCACTGGCTACCAGCAACACATCGCGTTCATATTCACAATACAAAATTTCAGATATCTGCCTCAATTCCATCTCTGGAACATCCCATCAGTCACCCATCAGTCAATATCTGTCCGATCTCCTTTAACATTACACTCCAACAAGACAATTACGATCTGCATCCGACACCCGAACCTTAGTCAGCCCTGGGTGGACACAAAAACATTTGGTGAAAGATCGTTTTCTTACACTGGCCGATCCGTTTGAACAATTTGCCTCAAACACTCGTCACTCTCATTCTTCCTCCTCTTTTAAAGCAGCCCTTTTTAAAGGTCCAGTAATGCTCGACACAGCCACCCGGAATCATGGACCTACATATTATCCGTATATTATGTGGGTCCATTGCCCAAACTGTGTTGTGAGCCGGTCTGGCCTAGCGGTAAGGCGTTAGGTTGGTAAGCGGAAGGACCTCGGTTCGATACCGCTTCGGCTCTCCTTTCTCTTCAAAAAGGTTGTGGTTTGTGGACACTGTCCTGTGACTTTGTCCATCTCTTCCTACTGAAACATTAAAATGGCTCTCATCGCTGCCCATCTTCATGCAGGAATCATTCTGGTGGTGACAGTGTAGTGATAGGTATATAATCTCCCTCTCCCCCCACCTCCATGCCCCCTTCCCCGCCCCAAATAAACCTTACGGTTTCTGTGGACGTTAAGCACCATGTTTACTTACTTACTTACTTAATATTTCTGAACGTTCATGTGTGTGTGTGTGTGTGTGTGTGTGTGTGTGTGTGTGTGTGTGTGTGTGTGTGTGTGTGTGTGTGTGTGTGTTATTGTAAAGTGACCTGCGCTCCCACCTTACCGGTGTGGCAGCTGGGGGCTACAGAAATCTCCTTTATTGTCAGTATGTGCGGCATTAAGTGTTTTGTATGTCATGGACCACCGCCAGAAGAAGAACTATGTTAAGGCGATGGGGACCTCGCCATAGCGTAGCAACTAGTGTACCACGCAATTGCTGCTTACCTGCTGTGCGGGGCAGAGTCACAAGGACAATGTGCGTAGCACTGCTGTGCGGGGCAGAGTCACAAGGACAATGTGCGTAGTACTGCTGTTGTGGAACAGTCACAAGGACAATGTGCGTAGCACTGCTGTGCGGGGCAGAGTCACAAGGACAATGTGCGTAGCACTGCTGTGCGGGGCAGAGTCGCAAGGACAATGTGCGTAGCACTGCTGTGCGGGGCAGAGTCACAAGGACAATGTGCGTAGTACTGCTGTTGTGGAACAGTCACAAGGACAATGTGCGTAGTACTGCTGTTGTGGAACAACTGAAGCAAAAGACAAGTCAAATTTTCCAAGCCCAGCTCATCCTCCCTGCTCTGGCTCTCTTCTGGGTTCTCTTGAGGGTCCAGTGCCACCCAGCTCATCCTCCCTGCTCTGGCTCTCTTGAGGGTCCAGTGCCACCCAGCTCATCCTCCCTGCTCTGGCTCTCTTGAGGGTCCAGTGCCACCCAGCTCATCCTCCCTGCTCTGGCTCTCTTGAGGGTCCAGTGCCACCCAGCTCATCCTCCCTGCTCTGGCTCTCTTGAGGGTCCAGTGCCACCTCCATCCTCTTAATCTCGCCTGGACCCGCAAATGAAAGTTTAACTTCTTCGTGAGAGTCCAGCTCAGGTCCCTCCTCTTGATCTCGCCTGGACTCTGTAGGTGCTGTTACAGGCTTTGCCTGAAGTGTGATCTGATAGGTTTCTCTTGCATGGAAACTGAATTGGAAACAGGCTCTGCCTAGGGTGTTACACTATATAGGTTTCCTCTTGCCTGGAAACTGAATTGGAAACAGGCTCTGCCTAGGGTGTTACACTATATAGGTTTCCTCTTGCCTGGAAACTGAATTGGAAACAGGCTCTGCCTAGGGTGTTATAGGTTTCCTCTTGCCTGGAAATTGATTTTTTAACACTCAATCAACCATGACGGTTATATGAGGGCCAGCCTGCCTGGAGTAAGTGCTGAAGAAAGAAAGAAAGAAAGAAAGAAAGAAAGAAAGAAAGAAAAACAGCCATGAGTCATAAGCACAGGCCGAAACAAGTATACTATATACATGTAGATAGTGCCGTGATCAAATACACAAGAGTCCCACGCAGCATGCCTTCCTCCCACCTTGCACAAAGTCCATCATGTACCGCCACTATCAGTATGACGTGGTTTTCTTTACTGCCAAACCATCAGCACCACCATACACATTCACACACAGAAAAAGTAAACAGGTTCTTTACCGGCATGATTACATGTGTGTAGTTTATTACTGTCAACACAACCAAACACACCGTATCTTTAGATCAAAGATCATGTGTCTGCACACACCCATATACAAACTTCAGCCCAGATATACATGCACTCATGCACACACACACACACACACTCATGCACACACACACACACTCATGTACACACACACACACACTCATGTACACACACACACACACACACACACACACACACACACACACACACACACACACACACACACTACAATTCCTTAGCACCCAAAAAACGTGGCATACAAGAAATCAGCCACAGGTGAATCTCAACCCTTCAAACTGCCACTAGCCGTATCCCCCCTTCCTGGAAACTGGACTGAGTGTCTAGTTCCTGCACTCGGATAAAAAGCTCGTTGGCTTCACGTGCTTCTGGTCACGAGTGCAAAACTGATCCCCAGGCAGTTGAAAATCAGAGAAGATTTAAGGACGTTTCCCGAGCTGTGCTGGCAACGGTTACTCTCCGTTGTATGATAATAATCCAACACTAAATCGTGACCGACACACCGGCAGGACAGGACAGCACTGCTCTTGTCGCCGCCGTAGCTTCACGCAGGTAAGGTGACCGCTATTTCTCATGCGGGATACGTGTACAGAACAAGCAACAAAACTTTTGTCTGGCCCAACAGGGTGTCCCCTTGTACTGCAGCCCCCCCCACCTTCAACTGTCCCTTCCCACTCAGTGTAGCTTGTCTTCTCAACTCAAACCATGTAAAAGAGATCGACAGTCCCAGTTTTGAGGGTGGGTCCTCCTGGTCAGAGAAAAAACCAAAAGAACGACAGAGATGGAACACTAACAAGCAGATCCTGTCCATCCAGGCCCTGTGATGCCAGGTGTGTGTGTGTGTCCACATTTGGACCACCCCTGGCTACCCCGATGTTGGTACCTAACGGAATGTGTCCACCAATCATGGGCCTTGGTGGACCCCATCAGGCCGAGGGGAAGGGCTAGAACTCTGGGTGGGCCCCCATCAGACCCTGGGTCTGTGGGCATGGGCTCCCACCCCCATCAGACCCGGGGGGGGGGGGGGGGGGGGGGGGTCAGAGGGCTGCATCAAACTCAGGTGGGGGGAGGGGCCTGGGGGGCCCCCATCAGACCAAAGGGGATTGGTGGGTCAGGAGCGGGGGGGTGTCATCAGACCCAGGGGAGAGCCCCCATTAGACCCAGGGGAAGGGCCTGGGTGGGTGGGTGGGCCCCCCCATCGGGCTTGTGGGTGGGCCCCCCCCATCGGGCTTGTGGGTGGGCAGGCCCCCACCAGGCTTGTGGGTGGGCAGGTCCCCATCAGGCTTGTGGGTGGGCAGGTCGCTATCAGGCTTGTGGGTGGGCAGGTCGCCATCAGGCATTAGGTCCCTGGATGGGTGGGCCCCGGGTGGGTGGGGGCTGGGGGCCCCCATCAGGCCCCTTCCATCAGGCCTGTGGTTGGGCCCCCATCAGGCCCCTGGAGAAGGGGTAGAACTCTGAATGGGTGGGCCCCTATCCCACCTGAGGGAGAGGGGCAGAACTCTGAATGGGTGGGCCCCTATCCCACCTGAGGGAGAGGGGCAGAACTCTGAATGGGTGGGCCCCTATCCCACCTGAGGGAGAGGGGCAGAACTCTGAATGGGTGGGCCCCTATCCCACCTGAGGGAGAGGGGCAGAACTCAGGGGGTGTTTCTCTCCCTGCTGAGCATGTTAAACTGGGACCCGGGCTGGTATGCATCTGGAAAGGTTCGCTATAGCTTATCACCAGCACTGACACGGGGCTTGCGGCTGCTCGGCCACCAACACCCTGGACTGCAATCGAGTGGTGAGAGCTGGACTCCCAGTGGAGGCAGGTGAGGGTCGCTCTTGTTTATTCCAAGTCAACACATGCCTAGGCTCATCAATGCAAGTGCGCCTCACTTTTGTCTGCACATTGTGCCTACATGTTGAAAATAAATCTCTCGTTCACCTTCTGATCAAAGGATGGTGCTGTGTAAACACACAGATAAATCATGCTAGCAGCAGATCAAAACTGATTGCATTTGCTAAAAAGAAGAAAGCAAGCATAATACTAACAGGAACTGCCTTTTGTGCATGTCTCTATGTTGCCCTGTAATACATTTACAATTATTGACTGAACTGCACCTTCTTGGTGAGGCTTATGTTTCACTGTTGAGACTGAACTGCACCTTCTTGGTGAGGCTTATGTTTCACTGTTGTTCTTTCATTGCTGTTCTTGTTCATTATTACTGAGTCAGGACTGTTATCGCTGTCTCAACTGGAAAATGTGGATCATTCTAGCAATGGGGAATGTTTGCCTCATATTTCTGGGAGAAACCCTCCACTACTGTTGTGAAACTCTGAAGATTTTCACATCAGGTGCATGGACCTTAAAATGAAAGGTCACCAGCAAAAACCGACACACATCAGAACATTTCTGAACAGAAAGTGAGCGCGCTTGGTCTGCAATGCCTGAAAGGCCCCTGCCTCAGTCCGAGCATCACTGGGTGTCATTTCCAGAGTTGTGTTCCTGTGTTGCTCCGACCAAAATGTGTGTCCGTGTCTTCGACCTTATGAGGCAGTGAAGAACACCTCTTTCTCCACAGTCCCAACTCCTTCAGGCCACCAGCCCACACTCACCTGCATAGACACAGGTAGAAAAATATAATATCGGCCACCAGCCCACACTCACCTGCGTAGACACAGGTAGAAAAATATCTCACCTGCGTAGACACAGGTAGAAAAATATAATATCGGCAACCAGCCCACACTCACCTGCGTAGACACAGGTAGAAAAATATAATATCGGGCCACCAGCCCACATTCACCTGTGTAGACACAGGGATTCTTTTTTTAATAATAGGCCTCAGAATATAGCAACTTTCAGGCTTCAAAGCACAACAATTATTATAAGACTGCATATCTTAACGCCCTATCATTCAGTTGCACTTGGTCACCTCAGGATGGACAGTCAGTCCTAATAATAGTTAATACACATTTCAAAATCTTCGCATGTGTAAAGCTGTACCAGAGTCAGACCTACACGCTCAGTGAACACAAAAGAAAAAGCTTTGACTGTGGGATTATGGGAACAAGAAGATAAACCACTCTGTCAACTCAAACTAATGGGGAAGCATCTTCTGCTTTTTTGTCTTTTTCAAACTCTGATGTGACTTTGAAAGTGGGACAAGGTTACTGAAACTAATACGAACTTGTAAAACTTCAATAAGTCAAGTTATGTAACATATATATGAAGTTTACGCATGCTTGGTTAAGAATGTACTGAAAAAATGCAACTTGCTGTTTACTGAGAGAGAGAAAAGACAACTTGCACTTTTGCCTTTTTGGGCATGCTGTAATCATGACATTAAGGTTATAAAAATGGTATTAAAATGTAAAGACTGACAGCACTTAAAAGACATAAGATCTCTTCCACACAATGCCCTCCAAAGTCAACATTAACGTAAGGAATTTGCTGAGAATGGCCTCATGGCAAGACTACCATTCATGACATCTTTATAAAGTTTGCAAACACGGCAAAAGTGCCACAAATACAGAACATAGACTGAGGACGGCCAGCAACAGCTTCAACATGCTTCTCCTGCATACATGGCTAACCAGCAACTGCTTCAACATGTACTGTTTTCTCCTGTATACAGGGCTAACAACACAGAAGACAGGGTGGCCAGCAACAGCTTCATCCTGTAATGTTTCTCCTGTATACAGGGCTAACCAGCCACAGGTTCAACATGTAATGTTTCTCTTGTATACAGGGTTAACACACAGAACACTGAGGATGGCCAGCAACAGCTTCAACCTGTAATGTTTCTCCTGTATACAGGGCTAACAACACAGAAGACAGGATGGCCAGCAACAGCTTCAACATGTAATGTTTTTCCTGTATCAGCAACAGCTTCACCGTGTAATGTTTCTACCGTATACAGGGCTAACTACACACAAGTCTGATTTCAAACTCACTTTCACAGGAGTCAAAGCAGGAGAAAAAGGGAAACCAAGAAAGAAACAACCTACTCAAGAATTCTGAGACGGGGTCAGAACCATCTTCAGCGCGCAGGATGCCAGTGATGTCGTTGTTCTCAATCAGCGGCAGGAACAGCTGAACAAACTCTGGGGTGTAAGGCGGGGCAATAACATCCAACACCTGCCAAACACAAAACACCCAAACGGCAATGTTCTTTGTAGAAACACAAAAGAAAAACAATCCCACATTTTGGACATCAATGACATATACTTCACCTTAAAAGCAGATCACCATACTGAATGAAGCCCCCCCCCGCCCCCCCCAACCTTTTTTTTTGGGTGGTCAGGTGGGGAGGGGGGGCAGGCATTGACTGGTCACTCGTATCAGGTTCAACAGCTATTGGTTGTCTTTGGACAGAAAATAAATTGAGATCTCTTCTCAAAGGAAGGCAAAAAGCTCAATGAGCATTTGGCAGTGCTGGCTGGTCACTATTCACATTGACCACAGCATTATTTTGAAATATTTCAGGGCAATTCCCAGTACCTCCTTTTTTTTTTTTTTTTTTTACCTTAAAGCACCTCAGAAAATTCAGGCAAATGTGACAAGTTAGCAACCATCCATGCAAGTGACCATCCTACCAAGCCAGTGCCCAACAACAAATCTCTCCTACCTCTGTGACAAAGTGGCGGATGAGAGAGATGTCCGTGTCCTGCTGTTCGCTGCACTTGCGGACATAGGTGACCACAGGAATAGCTGAGCCTCGGCTCAACAAATGGACCATGCGATCCAGCAACATTTTCTTCAGCTCCAGCTGGGGAACCAAACATTTGTCAAGTATTAGAGTTCACATTTACCAAAGTTATGAGGACTTTAAGAGTTCATCAAGCAATCCATCCAGTCACAGCTCAAGCTTCAACTGTGGACCTCAACATACATCAGTCACATGAGGTCACATGCACTCCAGTAATATACAGCTATGGAACTTAACATTCATCATAGGTCACATGCACTCCAGTAATATACAGCTATGGAACTTAACATTCATCATAGGTCACCATGCACTCCAGTAATATACAGCTATGGAACTGAACATTCATCATAGGTCACCATGCACTCCAGTAATATACAGCTATGGAACTTAACATTCATCATAGGTCACCATGCACTCCAGTAATATACAGCTATGGAACTTAACATTCATCATAGGTCAACATGCACTCCAGTAATATACAGCTATGGAACTTAACATTCATCATAGGTCACATGCACTCCAGTAATATACAGCTATGGAACTTAACATTCATCATAGGTCACATGCACTCCAGTAATATACAGCTATGGAACTTAACATTCATCATAGGTCACATGCACTCCAGTAATATACAGCTATGGAACTTAACATTCATCATAGGTCACATGCACTCCAGTAATATACAACTAGTGAACTGAACACTCATCAGTCATAAGAGGTCACATGACTCCAGTAATGTCTTCTTCAGCTCCACCTAGGGAATAAAACACTTCTCATTGATACTTTAAAAAAAAAAAAGTTTGAGATTTCCCTAGAACTGTGGATTATAGAAACATGACAAGCATGACACTCACCACACATGCACACCATACTAAGTTTAGCTTAGATTTGAGATTTTTAAAAATCCACCCAAAATCCATGCACCACTCCTAACAGAGCAACTAACGTTATCTACCACTGTGCTTGCTCAGACAGTTAAAAACGATTCTCAAGTCTGATCACGACTCATACAGAGTCATAACAACCAGTCTAAGCCCCCCAAACTAGAGGCAGGTATAAGCACAGTCCTACTTACTCGCACTAAGACATCCAGCTCATCATAGACGACTCAAAGAGGCGCACCAGCAGGTCCAGTGCTTTGGTGTGTAACAAAGGATGGTTCGTTCCTATCTGAAACATATACACCACCTTCACACATCTGTCAATTGTGTAACAAAGGATGGTTTGTTCCTATCTGAAACATATACACCACCTTCACACATCTGTCCAACTCATACCAACCAAAACTGGCTTATGCTTATGTCAAAAGCACAAAATGGCAGCACTCAAGGCTGTGCTGTGGCGAGTAGGTTTTTCATTCCTATAAACATGGCCCATGATGCTCCTTCCATTTGGTTCCATGTAACAGTGGTCTGAAAGGTGTCACAATGAAGCTAGAATTAAAAAAACACACCCAGATGTGGCACAGAGAGACATCTAAAATCACTCCAAGCATGACCTCAAAAAAACAACCTATCAACAATTGTATATCACACCTGGGATTCAGAAGTAACTAGGTTTGAACACTGTCATGACACCTGATGGCTATGGTCAGTTGTACTCACCTCATCCACCAGGACAAGACAGAGAGGGGTGTGGTCAGTGTTCAGTTTGAAGTACTTAGGTCCTGACAGTTGTGACACCTGATGGTTATGGCAGTATTCACCTGTCCACCAGGACAAGATGCAGAGGGGTGTGGTCAGTGTTCAGTTGAAGTACTTAGGTCCCTGACAGTTGTGATGCCTGATAGCTATAGCTATAGTCAGTACTCACCTCATCCACCAGGACAAGATGCAGAGGGGTGTGGTCA
The DNA here is from genome assembly GCA_963584105.1 of Alviniconcha strummeri. Lineage (NCBI taxonomy): Eukaryota > Metazoa > Mollusca > Gastropoda > Provannidae > Alviniconcha > Alviniconcha strummeri. Next base: position 25,426,901 of record OY757546.1, on the reverse strand, counting down.
GTGTTCAGTTTGAAGTACTTAGGTCCTGACAGTTGTGATGCCTGATAGCTATAGTCAGTACTCACCTCATCCACCAGGACAAGATGCAGAGGGGTGTGGTCAGTGTTCAGTTTGAAGTAGCTAGGTTCCGACACAGTGTGATCCACCCAGCGCAACACGCCCATGGCACACACTGGAAACCTGCATAACCCATGCACACGCCAAAAACACAGGTGAGCCAAACACCCAATCCATAGGGCTCAGCGCAGAACCCTCTGCTCCACTTGTCAACACAGTACCACATGCTGGTCAGATCAAAAGCTTACAAGGAAAGTGGGGGGGGGGGGGGGGGGGGGGGAGTGCACTGGGGGTGCATAGGGCTCAGCGCAGAACCCTCTTTCATATGAAGTAAGTCACAGCAACTGAAACTGGTGTGAAGCCAAAAGCCAAGGATGTCACCACCACAAAAAGTTTAAACCCTCCAAGAAACTAACTCTGCATCCAAACACACTAATCATAATGTAGACTCACACTGGTCTAAAAACAAACACGCAAGCCCAAAGACAGTGACCAACTCACTTCAAACATCCGAACAAGGTTCCCACATCGGCGATGAGGTCAGAGGCACCACGGTGATGTTGACACAGTGACTGCGTCTTGTCCAGAGCTTGCGCTGTCTGCTTCAGCTCTTCCTTATTGATGCCCTTGCGATTGCCCTGAGAAGTAAACTAATTACTAGGACTGGCATTAGTTAAGTGGTGATACCGTGCAGTGCCGTACTGAAATGTTTTTGGTCTCAAGCTGTTATTATCATCAGTTTCATCAGACTTAAAACACTCATCCAAAGATCAATATTTTCTGGAGAGAGAAAAAAAAAAGCATATTACTTTTCCCATTAAACTGTCTTTGATCAAACAGGTTGGAAGGGTGGTGGTTATGCAATCACTAAACTGCAATCCTGCAATGTTAATCAGCTTCCAGGCAATTATAAACAGGCTTTAAGAAAATGCATGTGTGTATAAACTAATATTATATGTATCATGTTTTAAAAAAATGGAGAATGACCACCTGCGAAAGTCCAGGAAAATGTTATGGGAAAACCAAGCCACTGTGCACTCTACAATACTAATGACTGCTTTGTTTTTCTTACATTTGTCACATTCTCCCTGTCCTTTTACCTCTAGACTCTCAACCTTTTTGTGTTTACATTTACTGTCACATTCTACCTGTCCTTTCACCTCTAGACCCTCACCCTTTTGTGCTGTCCCATTCTACCTGTCCCTTCACCTCCAGACCCTCACCTTTTTGTGCTGTCCCATTCTACCTGTCCTTTCACCTTTAGACCCTCTCCTTTTTGTGTTTTATGCTTATTGTCCCATTCTACCTGTCCTTTCACCTTTAGACCCTCTCCTTTTTGTGTTTTATGCTTATTGTCACATTCTACATGTCCTTTCACCTTTAGAAAGCACCTTTTTGTGTTTCACACTGTCCCATTCTACCTGTTGATTCAGCTTCACACTGTCCCATTTTACCTGTTCATTCAGTTTCACACTGTCCCATTCTACCTGCTCATTCAGCTTCACACTGTCCCATTCTACCTGCTCATTCAGCTTCAAACTGTCCTATTCTATCTGCTCATTCAGCTTCACACTGTCCCATTCTACCTGCTCATTCAGCTTCACACTGTCCCATTCTACCTGCTCATTCAGCTTCACACTGTCCCATTCTACCTGCTCATTCAGCTTCACACTGTCCCATTCTACCTGCTCATTCAGCTTCACACTGTCCCATTCTACCTGCTCATTCAGCTTCACACTCACTCAGTGCCTGGCCTCCAGTGCCTCACCTTTTTGTGTGTTTCGTGCACAGAGACAGCATAGGCCAGCAGGTGGATGTATTTGTGCTTGTGGTCCGGGTTGACGTGACTGCCAGGTTTGAACAAAGTTTCTATCAGCAGATCTGCAAAACAAACAGCAAAAAGTTTTAACAATGACTCCATCAGAAGATATGCAAAACACAAAAAGTTTGAACAGTTTCTACCAGGAGATCTGCAAAACAAATAACAAAAAGTTTGAACACTGTTTCTATTAGAAGATCTGCAAAACAAATAACAAAAAGAGCCACAACATATCAAACTCACAACAAACCGAAACAATATGTAGGTTAAAAGAAGAAGTGTTTTTAGAATTTATCTCTCAATCACCATACAGCAAAAACAGCCACAGAAACAACCAGTCATGGACCCTCCACACACCACCCCCCACCCCCCCAAAAAAAACAGCAACCACCAACAAACAAGCAAAACCCCAACAAAACCTAAGAAACTACAGCAGATCTTTGAAAGAAGTGGTCTTGCAGCTGTAGGACAGGTTTGTGAAATGGTTACAAAAGTTGTCTTGAAAGATGGATGCCTCTCCCCAAAAGTGGCCACTTAAAGTAAGCATGATGGGGTTTCAAAGAATCTGACATTTCACTGTTATTGTGTGTCAAATATAAACTGATTTTGTTCATGTGCAGTGGACAGCTTGCTAGAGGTATTACAATACATAAAATTGTCATTTGTCAGTTTACAGGCACAAAACTCACCAAGGAACACAGGCACACGAATGAGGTCAACAGGAGGCGGGTCTGGCTCATTGTACATCTTGAATAACTGTCAAAAAGAGAAGGGAGAAAAAAATCAACAAAAATTCTGTTTGAACATCTTTGTCCTTAATTTATGCTGAACCCATCAAATTCTACAGTGACTGGCCAGCAAGAACATGTATGTAATCACACACCATAGCATCTGTGTCAGTGTTGTGAAAGCCCCTGACTTGATTACACTACTTTAAAACTCTCACCATAATTTTCCTACACACCTCGTGAGCTTCATGTGCAATGCAGGTCAACACAAAATCGTATGCCTACTCATCACTGCCACAGACATGCACAAAGGAAAATAAATCCCTCACCTGAGTCATGTCAGCAGGGTTAAGGGCCTTGCGGGACAACATGGAGGACAGAGCCTGGCAGGCACGGGGATAAGCAGCAGCACCACTCAATGCCAAGGTGATGGGGGTTACGTCTAGACCTCTGGAACAACAGAAAATTGCACGGCTACAACACAAAGACAAAATGCATAAAAATGAGTATAAAAGTATTTCATATATTCCAGATTCGAACTACTTTCCTGTCCATTGTTTATTAATGTAGAGTAACTTTTTGGGTATCTTGGCATCGCCTGCTCTTCATCAGTTCACGCAGAGAAAAGAAAAGCAAGCTGAACAAGTATTACAACATGTAGAATGTTTACCACTGATTTTACATGGGTTGAAACAAAAGAAAAGAAGGCAGTGAAAGTGTGATCATTAAAAACAACAGTAGACTTGCAAGAATTCATTCACAACACATTCCTTACACAAAATCAGTTTAGGTGAGACAGGCTGTTGAACTAGGTATCTCTTGTTTGTTCGTTTTTTAAGCGGCTTCACTCTGCCACAGACATAACTGGATGATGGACTTGAGGTGGAAAACAGCCAGAGGGAAGCAAAAGAGACTGACAGATGGCAGGAAACACACACCACTCACACACATTCTCCCTCTCTCTCTCACACACAAACATGCACACATAAACCAGCACAACAAATGCACACTCCCTCTCTCTTTCACATGCACGCACACACACACACACACACACACACACACACACACACACACACACACACACACACTAACTTCTCTGTGGCTGACTGCTGCAGTTCCTGACAGAGTCGTCGTATGTTGGAGCCACCTTTAGGCTCCTGAGCCAGAATGTGCATGAGGATCTGGCTGTACAGGTACGTGTGTTCCCCATGGCACACCATTTTCTGCCAAACACATTGCCAAAGTCACACAGTTCCATCCCCAATTCACCAACCTTTCACAGAATTTCAAGACTACTCTTTCTTTCCAAACTCCGGGACCAAATATGACATATTTCCTCATCTATTTAACTTTTAACTGGCCCCAGCAGAAGCATGTATGCCCTTTGCTTCACAGTTCAAATGTCAGAGTACTGCCATTCTTTTTCTTCTTGCCAAGGACTGGGTTCTGTCTGAGTGCTGCAAGTCCTGAGGTGATGTGTGTTTGAAAGGCGGTCACACTCACTATGTCATTTCATGATTATCATCCAATGTATAAATAATTTACACATAATAATAATACTAAACAGCCTAGCTATGAAGCTATCATAGCTGGCTATTCTCAAAGTCAGTCAGGAAATCACTGGCATGTCAGTTTGACAGGAGAAGCCAAAAGTCATAGACTTTGAAAGACCTAAATTAAATTAGTCACTTTACAGAGCCTTCCAAGGCCTTGAAAATGGCAGACCATTTTTTCCCAAACTTTCAAAGACCTTCAAGGAGTGTATTTGCCCCGTCCCCATCAGCACCTCACTGCACAGACTTCACGGAGTGTATTTGCCCCGTCCCCATCAACACCTCACTGCACAGACTTCAAGGAGTGTATTTGCCCCGTCCCCATCAACACCTCACTGCACAGACTTCAAGGAGTGTATTTGCCCCGTCCCCATCAACACCTCACTGCACAGACTGGTAGATTGATGCATTCATTCCCCGACAGAATTTTCTCACCAACCCAAATAGGCAGCAAGACTGAAACATGAAGATGCATCTTGCCACCACAACAGACAAAAAGTATTAAAAATTTAAGAGCATGCTGGCATAAGAATATCTAAAATTCAAACTTTGCATTCAAACTCTATCATCAGGAAACTACACAAGAAAGTTTGCAAGACACGACCCCCACCCCACCCCCAAATTCCTTGCTCTGTTCTTTCACGCTCACTAAAGGCATTAATTTTTGTGAAAGATCAAACACAAACTTACAACCTGTTAGTTGCCAAGCATACAACAATGGAAAGAACATATAAATGCACAGAAAACACAGTGTTCTTACTGTAAACTCTGGCAGATGCTTCTCCAAAGCCTCCTCGCCACCCTCCAGAAACCCGGAAATGGATGTCCGCAGGACACGGGAGAAAACTTCAATTTGGTGACATGCTGTCGACACTGAGGTGATCTCCCCTTGGTATCCAGCATCAGAGATCAACTGCAACCATTAATTAGTTCCGTCATGCAATGGATGCACTGTTTCCTGGATATTTTAGGTAAGGTGGTTCCAGTGTGAGGGATAGTGCAGCCTATGAATGATGAATGTCCACCCCAAAACCCCCAAAAAGTGGGTTGAGGAGAGGGGGTTGTTAGTAACTGGATTGTAATGTGCTATCACAGTGGTACTGCCAACATTTTCCACCCACAGCAGCAACAGGCAGCTAACTCTGTGAACCTGGTGGTCAGTTCAGAAGGCAGCTACAGCCAAAGGCAGCTAACTCTGTGAACCTGGAGGTCAGTTCAGAAGGCAGCTACAGCCAAAGGCAGCTAACTCTGTGAACCTGGTGGTCAGCTCAGAAGGCAGCTACATCCAAAGGCAGCTAACTCTGTGAACCTGGAGGTCAGCTCAGAAGGCAGCTACAGCAACAGGCAGCTAACTCTGTGAACCTGGTGGTCAGTTTAGAAGGCAGCTACAGCCAAAGGCAGCTAACTCTGTGAACCTGGAGGTCAGCTCAGAAGGCAACTAACTCTGTGAACCTGGAGGTCAGCTCAGAAGGTGGCTACAGCCAAAGGCAGCTAACTCTGTGAACCTGGAGGTCAGCTCAGAAGGCAGCTAACTCTGTGAACCTGGAGGTCAGCTCAGAAGGCAGCTACAGCCAAAGGCAGCTAACTCTGTGAACCTGGTGGTCAGCTCAGAAGGCAGCTACAGCCAAAGGCAGCTAACTCTGTGAACCTGGTGGTCAGCTCAGAAGGCTGCTACAGCCAAAAGCAGCTAACTCTGTGAACCTGGTGGTCAGCTTAGAAGGCAGCTACAGCCAAAGGCAGCTACTACTGAACCTGGAGGTCAGCTTAGAAGGCAGCTACAGCCAAAGGCAGCTACTGCTGAACCTGGAGGTCAGCTTAGCATTAAGCAAGCGATGGCCTCTCAGACCAGCACCCTTTCATCACGCCCACACAGTGTTTCAAGTTATTCTGTCCAGCATCTTGTTTAACCAAGACCATAGGTGCCACAGTCTGCCCACTGCCAAATCCATCTTTGCTTATGACATAATCTGAGCTTGCCTCACAGGTCAAATCACACTCATTGATAATAAGATAATACTACTAATAATAATGAATATTTATCTGCCTCTCTCCTCATACAAGCACAAGGCACTTACACTCAGTTGAATCAATACTAGTAGTATACTGCAGTAAATACATAACAGCATTGCTCACTCCATCTCCCCTTGTCAGGTATAAACACACACTCACATTGCTCTACCCCCCCCCCCCCCCCCCCCCCCAGCTTACCTTGATGGTGAAATTCAACATCAAACAGTCTGGGTAGTCCTCAGCCAGCTTGTAAAAGAGTGTTCTCCATGTGGGGAACTCTATCATCTCTGACAACCAGGAAGGAGTCTGAAAGTACAGCAAAATGCTGCAGATTCAAGTCAGTGTCGGGAGTAGGAGTAACATGAGGAATCAATGCTCAGTGGATTTGGGTTCCTTTTACAGATTCATGGAGAACACAGAGCAGACTGATTTCAAACACAAGGGGGTCCTCTTAGCAGTCTTGTAACAAGCAAGCTGGGAGTGTGACTCCAAGCAACATCCAAATTAAGCCTGTGTCCTCAACCATTTTACGCAGGTGATAAACTTACATGAAATTGGTTATGTCAAAACAGTTCACATTTGAAATCAATTCTGTGTTCACACACAAAGCCACTTCACCTGAAGGTATACCTTTCCAACGTGGCTTAGTGGCAAAGAGAAGTGGCTATGGTGTTGGACTCAGGATTAAAGTTAAAACTTCAAACCCTGCTTTGAGCATTACACTCTCCCTCTTACACCCCCCCCCCCTCCCCCACCATCACACCACCTCTTCTGCATAATTTTATACATATCTTCAACATAACTGACCCCTCCATCTGTGAAAATGGAGTCAGCCTTCTTGGGATCAAAGTGCTTGAGGATCATCTCCTTCAGGTGATTCTCCACAGTGTCCTGGACTTCAGAGACCTTCACACCTGCCAAAGCCAAAGGAAAAGACAAAGATGAGAGACAAGGTATTGCAACTGGCTGTGTGTGTGTGTGTGTGTGTGTGTGTGTGTGTGTGTGAGTGCATGCATGCATGCGTGTGTGTGGTGTGTGTGTGTGTGCATGTGCTTGTGTCTGAATATTTGCATGGGATGGGGTTATGTGTGCATGCGCATACATGTGTGTACATGCACAGATGTGTACATGTGCATGTATGCGTGTGCTTGTGTTTGTATAAATGCATTGGGGGAGGGGGTACATGTGCATGTGCACTACACGTGTGTGCACGCACGTGTGTACATCACATCATGTGTGTACATCACATCACGTGTGTACATCACATCACGTGTGTACATCACATCACGTGTGTAGGTTTTTGTGTGTGTCTGCTCTGTGTCAGTCTGTATGCCACTACAGCCACCTTCTCCCTCAGCAGGAAACTGACCAGAATGAATCAGCCACTCAGCCATGATGTTGATGGTCTGCGCCACTGCCTGATAGTTCTCCGACAACAGCTGCACCACCTTCTCTGGGGGACCACCTGTTGAAAAGTACCTGCACCACAGAGACATCAAAGTGAAGAATGTTTGCATATTATTGTGCTTATACCATTATATACTACAGCACTGTGTCCTTATGCTTCAATATTCATATTTATTCAATTGTATGGTTTGTAACTTCAGTAGTTCAGTGATGCTGATATAACCATTATGGTTGACTGGGCATTAAGAATCAATTATCTATCAGAATTTAACGGAAGATATGATTATGCATAAGATGTATGGGATCAGTTGGTGTGTGTGTGTGTGTGCATTCATATATATATAACAGATAATATGAGCCTGTGACAAAAGGTGCTCCCTCTTAACCCAGGTATGTTTGTACACTATTTATTTTCGTCTTACAACAGTTACACGAAACTGTGGTTGCTTTTATTCAGTATGCATTGATGAGTAGTTAAAGTAAAAATTGGCAGCTTTGGTCACCAAGAGGAGGATTAAAAACAAAAATACTTGACGAAAATCGACTTCCGGAAAGTGGGACAACATGGGTTGTTTGACTTCAGCTCAAAACAGCAACTAACCAGCTGAACTATTTTTCACAACTTGTACACCATTTGACTACTGAATAAACTAAATTTAGTATCCAGTTGAATTGCAAGCCATGCGTGACGTTTCATAACCAAAAAAACTAAATTGAAAATACACTGGCCGTTCGTAACGGACTGTGTCCAAATTTCTGATAAGTTTAAAGATCGTCTGCTACCGACCGCCATTGCATTCACTGCGGACCTTCGCTTCTCTTATTTGCATATCAATCGCGCACAGAAAGCAGTCGACGTTTTTACTGAGGGCATTTCCGTGTTTCATTTTTTTTTCCCAGAACTGAAAAATCTAAAACTTTGTCCATTTGTTACGAACGACCTTTTGCAAATTTTATCAACATCGCAAACATTTAATTACTGCTGACCGCTTCTAAAACTACCACTGGCCTTCCTGTTGACATCACATGGCCGCTTGTCGCTGACGATGGTTTCGACGAAGGGGTGGCGGTGAGTATTCTGACTGTGTCCGGTTATTTTGTTTTGTTACGAACGTCCTAAATGTTACGAACGACCCACATAATTGTCGAATTTCTGTCCTCATCATATATTTTCCCAAACAAACGCTTTCTTAGCCATTAGTAAGTGACATAAATGGCACTGGTAGTGTGCTGTGTTTACTTCATCATATTATGGCGGGAAGGGGGCAATTTCAGATTGTGGACACAGTTTGTGATTGTGTCTGTGTTATGTGTGTCCAGGTGTCTTTTGTTACGTTAGTCTGCAGTCCGTCTATATCTGTAATTATTGCTGATTTAGCTAAGCGGTTGATTTAAAGTTGAAATGGCTCACAGCTTACCTTTCAAGTGGTTGTTTACAAACTTTTACGTCCGACTGGAGGCTTGTGCATATTAAACAAGTACTCTGTAAACTTTGTAGCAGGTGAACGTAACATGGGCACAGTGCTACCCCCCGTCCCCCTTTCCTTTGTTTTGCAGTCTTTTTTTTTTTTTCCTTTCCGCATTAAATGTAATAGTTGACTTGCCACTGTAAATTTATTTTATTTTTATTGATTAACTGTACATGAAGGCCGACTTTGGGGGCCGGTGAAAGGGGAGGGGGGTGTGAAGATTTTCTTACAATTAAATTTATTATAAACATTTTCACTGCTCTTGTATAAATAAAGACCTTTGGTATGTAAGGGCACTTTAGGATTGTTACAGTCCAAAGTACATGTAGCATTTTTCTGTTTTCCTTTTTTACGTACTGAAAAATTTAATACAGGTATCTGACTTAAAGATGCCATACTTTGTTACCTGATCGCATTTTTAATGTGTTGTTGTTTTTCTTTTAGTTCTAGTAAGCATACATTAGATGACGTCTGTCTGTCCCTGGTATTCAAGTCTGTATTAAATTCTGTTACTTTTGATAACTGTGGCAGGTTCTGGAAGTGTGCCAAGCAGAAAATCATGTATGGATCCAGTTCTTCACACAAAAAGGAAGCATGTTCTTCAGGCTCTCACCACCGGACATATCTTATTGGGATTTCTTGATTGCAAACAGAAAAAAAGTTTCCCTGACACTGAGTGCAAAGTGAGGCAGCAGTTTTTCACTGACAGTGATTGACAGACAGGTTTAGTTTGAAAGGATGTCGTTCTTTATGTGTGTGTGTGTGTGTGTGTGTGTGTGTGTGTGTGTGTGTGTGTGTTTTTTTTTTTTGGGGGGGGGGTTCTTATAAATTGTCCTAAAGTTTTAATGTGATCTGAATGTTCAGAAAGTCAGTCACTCCTTTAACCTGTCATATCATACTGTTATTGTGCCTAGATTCACTACAGTTGTGTACTGTTTGTACAGTCTGGGTAAAATAGGGGAGCGGGATAGCTCAGTGGTTACAGCGCCGGACTCGTGATCGAAAGGTCGCGGGTTCGAATCCCTGCTGAAGCGGCAGGAGAATTTTCTTCTCCAGGGTCAACTTTCTGTGCTCTTATTTCGGTATCCATTCCACCCCCGTGTTACCGCAGTAGCACGCAAAAGACCCCGGTCATCCTGCCAAAAGCACAGGTGGCAGGTTACAGCTAAACACGCATACACCTTACGTATGTGGCTTTGCATGAAGTGACACAGTGCATGGTTGTATGGTGTACACAGAACGCGCCTAGACTGACTCTCTGGCAGCAGATTCTTGTGGCACCAGCCATGCCGCCAGCGCTGTAAGTATACTTCGGTAAGTACACTTCGGTGGATATTCAAAAACGCACTATAAAAACTATTCACTCATGTAGAATCACATGCGAGCGCAGTGAGTCTGCTCAAGAGCGGAGAATAGCGCTATATAAAAGCGATTAATAATAGTATCTTGGTTTTCATAGACTGTGTCCACTGCCATAGTGTTACGTTCGTCCACTTAAACAAGTTGGAATGTGTGAATATGCCTCCTGCCTTGCTTGTTTTTTGCATTTATCATTACAGTGTATACTATCAAATAAAGTGTTCCTTGTTTGAAAACTTTACTGAAGTTGTTCTCTGTTTGAAATGATTATTTGTAGCACTAGATTCTTGAGCGCAAAATTTGGACTCAATGATTACATAATACTTACATTTAAAGCAGAATTTGTTTGTCCTGCCTGCTCTGATTTTATTACTAGCAGCTACTTAAATGCACCAGAAGCATTAAAATTGCATACAAATGGTTTTTCTCTGTATTATTATGACATTCACTGTGTCCATTGTTACAAACATCCACACCTGACCTGACCCCAGTTTTGATGCCATACAGCACACACTTGGATCAAAACCATTTTTTGATGATGGAAATAGTTACTTGAAACATACCACTTTCTAATGGTAAGACTGAAAACAGCCTACTTAAGGATTTACTTCTGATGTACCAATGCCATTATTAAACCAGAAGAGCAATTACATTCAGTCACACTCAAGTGAAAACTGGAGCAAAAATAAAAATGGGAGATAAAAAAAAAATCCCCCAGTTTTTAACTATAAGTATAAGCTGAAAAATCATACTGTGCATAATCAAGATCACTAAAACTACTGGACATGGCATGAATAAGAAAAGCGTAATGAGCAATGCCACCATTAATTGACATTCATCATATTTATCACTGGACATGGCATGAATAAGAAAAGCGTAATGAGCAATGCCACCATTAATTGACATTCATCATATTTATCAAATTAACGGTAACATTAAACTTAAAGCTCTGACTTTTTGACACACCAAACAGTCAAACAACCAACCTTCACAGGATTGGAAACAAGTTAATAAGTCAAGACTGGAAACATGGTAGGCAATGAATTATAACTTATGAAATTATGTAATAATAATAATAATAGTAATAAAAGTATTTTTAAAGCACAAAATCTTGATGGCTATTCTAAATCTAAGCACATACACACACACACACACACACAGAGGCACCAGCACACACAAGCATTCTGACAATACAAATTTTACAAAGCTAAATATACACAGCTTAAAATGGGCAGCAAATGCCCAAGGGACTTGGAATGGAATGCTACATGACCATTCCTCTGTTGCAGTCCTCAGTTACAAAATACAACTTTCTGTTTTGTCTCCTGATTATCATTACATGCATAAAAACTGTAAGTCTAAATTATACATATGAGCCTGTGACAAAAGGTCGTGATCTAAAGTGGGACACACTGCCTCAAAATCAAACTCCCAGTAAGCTATTTTCAGTCTTACCATTAGAAAGTGGTATGTTTCAAGTAACTATTTCAATCATCAAAAAATGGTTTTGATCCAAGTGTGTGCTGTATGGCATCAAAACGGGGGTCAGGTCAGGTGTGGACGTTTGTAACAATGGACACAGTGAATGTCATAATAATACAGAGAAAAACCATTTGTATGCAATTTTAATGCTTCTGGTGCATTTAAGTAGCTGCTAGTAATAAAATCAGAACAGGCAGGACAAACAAATTCTGCTTTAAATGTAAAGTATTATGTAATCACTGTGTCCAAATTTTGCGCTCAAGAATCTAGTTCTACAAATAATCATTTCAAACACATAACAACTTCAGTAAAGTTTTCAAACAAGGAACACTTTATTTCATAGTATACACTGTAATGATAAATGCAAAAAAAATGCAAGGCAGGAGGCATATTCACACATTCCAGCTTGTTTAAGTGGACGAACGTAACACTATGGCAGTGGAAACAGTCTATGAAAACCAAGATACTATTTCACCCAGACTGACCAAACAGCACACAACTGTAGTGAATCTAGGCACAGTAACAGTATGATATGACAGGTTAAACTTAAAGGAGCGACTTTCTGAACATGCAGATCACATTAAAACTTTAGGACAATTTATAAGACCCCCCCCAAAAAAAAAAAAAAAAAAAAGAAGAAGAAAAAAGACATCCTTTCAAACTAAACCTGTCAATCACTGTCAGTGAAAAACTGCTGCCTCACTTTGCACTCAGTGTCAGGGAAACTTTTTTTCTGTTTGCAATCAAGAAATCCCAATAAGATAAGTCCGGTGGTGAGAGCCTGAAGAACATGCTTCCTTTTTGTGTGTGAAGAACTGGATCCATACATGATTTTCTGCTTGGCACACTTCCAGAACCTGCCACAGTTATCAAAAGTAACATAATTTAATACAGACTTGAATACCAGGGACAGACAGACGTCATCTAATGTATGCTTACTAAAACTAAAAGAAAAACAACACATTAAAAATGTGATCAGGTCACAAAGTATGGCATCTTTAAGTCAGATACCTGTATTAATTTTTTCAGTATGTAAAAAAGGAAAACAGAAAAATGATACATGTACTTTGGACTGCAACAATCCTAAAGTGCCCTTACATACCAAAGGTCTTTATTTATACAAGAGCAGTGACAATTTTTATAATAAATTGTAAGACAATCTTCACCCCCCCCCACCCCCCCCCCCCACCCCCCCACCACCGGCCCCCAAAGTCGGCCTTCATGCACAGTTAATCAATAAAAATAAAAATAAATTTACAGTGGCAAGTCAACTATTACATGTAACGCGGAAAGGAAACAAAATTAAGACTGCAAAACAAAGGAAAGGGGGACGGGGGGTAGCACTGTGCCCATGTCACGTTCACCTGCTACAAAGTTTACAGAGTACTTGTTTAATATGCACAAGCCTCCAGTCAGACGTAAAAGTTTGTAAACAACCACTTGAAGGGTAAGTAAGCTGTGAGCCATTTCAACTTTTAAATCGACCGCTTACCTAAATCAGCAATAATTACAGACATAGACGGACTGCAGACTAACGTAAGAAAAAACATCTGGACACACGTAACACAGACACAGTCACAAACTGTGTCCAAAATCTGAAATTGCCCCCTTCCCGCCATAATACGATGAAGTAAACAAAGCACACTACCAGTGCCATTTATATCACTTACTAGGGGCTAAGAAAGCATTTGTTTGGGAAAATATATGATGAGGACAGAAATTCGACACTTATGTGGGTCGTTCGTAACATTTAGGACATACGTAACAAAACAAAATAACCGGACACAGTCAGAATACTCACCGCCACCCCTTCGACGAAACCATTGTCAGCGACAAGCGGCCATGTGATGTCAACAGGAAGGCCAGTGGTAGTTTTAGAAGCGGTCAGCAGTAATTAAATGTTTGCGATGCCGATAAAATTTGCAAAAGGTCGTTCGTAACAAATGGACAAAGTTTCAGATTTTTTACGTCTGGGTAAAAAAAATGAAACACGGAAATGCCCCCAGTAAAAACATCGACTGCTTTCGGTGCGCGATTGATATGCAAATAAGAGAAGCGAAGGTCCGCAGTGAATGCAATGGCGGACGGTAGCAGACGATCTTTAAACTTACGGGAAATTTGGACACAGTCCGTTACGAACGGCCAGTGTATTTTCAGTTTCGTTTTTTTGGTTATGAAACGTCACGCATGGCTTACAATTCGACTGGATACTAAATTTAGATTATTCAGTAGTCAAATGGTGTACAAGTTGTGAAGAATAGTTCAGCTGGTTAGTTGCGGTTTTGAGCTGAAGTCAAACAACCCACGTTGTCCCACTTTCCGGAAGCCGCTTTTCGTCGATTTTCGTCAAGTATTTTTGTTTTTAATCCTCTTCTTGGTGACCAAAGCTGCCAATTTTTACTTTAACTACTCATCAATGCATACTGAATAAAAGCAACCACAGTTTCATGTAACTCTAGTAAGACGAAAATAAATAGGAGCATACAAACATACCCGGGTTAAGCGGGAGCACCTTTTGTCACAGGCTCATATATATATATGTGCATTAATGCTGACCTTCGCAGGACTGGAAACATTGTTGGCTCCATGATGTAGTCAGTGGTAGCAAACAGCTCACAGCACTCGGCCTGTATGGCCAGCTTCTCCTCCTCATCCTCCTCATCATCCAGCATGTCCAGATCTGGCGACTGCACATGCCAACATCATTGAACATGTGCCATGCAACAATAATGAAAGATAATGATTTAACTTCAACTTCAAAACCATTTAGCCAACAGTGTCTTACATTTACACTTTGACAGTCACTAATCAATTACCATCAATCTGATTTTATGGGCTAAGACTATAAGAGTAAGAAGCGGTAAGACTAACTTCACTAAGTCTAAGACTCTTAGTAAGAGTAAGCCTTTAAGTTTAACTTTAAGAGTTATTTCTCTGGAGTTCCCCCCCCCCCCCCTTTAACCTGGCATACACCATGTTCATAAATCCCCCCCCCCCAACAACAAAATAATAATAATAATATTAATAATAATAATTAATATACTGGAGTTGGCAGGTAAGCTATTAACAGATATATATGCCATATAATACCAAGGGAAGTAAATAGAAAATAGCTAAATTAGAGCTAAACTCAGGTGGTTTCGTCAGGTAAGCCCCCGTTTCGCACACGAGCGCACCTTTCTGAATCAATGCTGTTCTTCGTTTTTCCTCATGCAATATACTGAACATAAGAACAAATTTAAAGTTCGATCTAGAAAACAGTGCTGTCGTTGTTGGTTTTTTGTACACAAAAGTAAACCTAAAAATAAAATGCAAACTCACACCAGGGAACTCATCAGAAACGTTGTCATCTTCGTAGTCCGCCATTTTCAGAGCAGCAGAAGATATTTCAGAATTTCAGGACACAGTTTAGTCTTCGTGAAGCACCGCCATGATACACGATGGATTCACTTCCGGTGAAGGAGTTATCTATCCTTAGCACCGCAGTAAACAGATGTGCGTTAAAAATGAGCCCTACGACGAAAATAAGAAAAAGAAAGAACGACAACTGGTAAAATTAGTTTTTAAAAAAGAAGAATAAATTGTGAACAGACATTCCAGTAAACTCTAATGCAAAGGTGTGTGAACAAACCAAGAATTGTTTTCTTCTTCTCTCCACTTCAGACCTCCAAAGTGACAGAACGGTCAGTATTTTGACAGTCCCTAACTGTTCAGTAGTAATAATACATTGGTTCTGCGCGCGCGCGCGCACACACACACACACACACACACATGCACACACTTGATTACTTACTCACTCAGTGTGAAAGTTGAGGTGGCCATCTGGGCTCCCCATCCCTAATAGTCCTTAATTTAAAGTGTCTGTGGATGTAAAGCAACACTGAACTTGTGTACAGTTACAGTTCTGCCCATAGTGGTCACTTCTGGGGCAGTTCCCCCTGGCCTTAAACTGTGGGTCTGTTTTTCAGAGGTACTATGGTAAATTTGAGTATTGACATTGATTCTTTCGGTGATTATCATGAAGTATTACGCAACTAATTAAAAAAATGATTAGCATAATTATTTCGCACCCAGCTCAGGTGCAGATATGGTTAGTCATTGCTGAACTTAGATGAATGAAACCTTGAATGCCAGTAGCTGTTTTTATTGTGTTTAGCCATTTTGTTGTTGTTGCCTTAAGCATTGCACAGACCAGAAATGAGCTGATAGATGGATTTTTTTAATGTATTTTCATTGTCTTTACTTCTCCACCTTATTTGAAACTGCTCCAAGAGGACCGTTGTTTACTTTTGAGAAAGCTACTTGTTGCAGTGTTCCTACCAAGATTTTTTAGGTTAAGATTCTGCAGCCAAGCTTTTCAACTACCGTGAGATCTGTACATTTGAAAGCCTTCCTCTTTGGTGTTTTGAATGTACAGCTCTGCCATAGGACTGCTACTGCTGAAGTTAGTATGGAGATGTCTCAGTAGCAGGGCATGCTTCATATGCACTATGTGTGAGCAAGTGCTCTTTGTACGTTACAATAATCCCGCCCCGCTTAACGGATCAATGCAATTTCATTACTGTACTTTAGTAACCCGGGAACCGGAGCAGACGACGCTTTTGTTTTGAAGCGCGGCGTGTGGCGTAACGCCACATGGCCTTCACACAGCCGACCGGCCGGATAGCCGCCAGTGCGGCGCGCCTTTTTCAAATCTGTTTTTCTCCCTTAACATTTTGACCGCTTGTTTGTTTACCTACTCTTTGTCTATCTAGTCCTTTTTATGCACTAAGCTATGAGTAATATATTTTGGCATCTTAGAATGTTTATTTAACGTTTATTCAGACGCCGGACCGAGCTTAATTAGCAGCCGATGCCTTTCGTTCGTTCTGTTTTTGCTTAATGTCCTCAGATGCCAAAAGCATATTAGGGACAACGCCGATGCCTCTCTAGGTCCATTCTTTTATAGCCGTCGTCTGCATGGCGCGCTTTGTTTAGTACTAGTAAAAATGGTAGTGAAATGTTGTTTTGATTCGATTAAAGTAATTCCGTGTCGATCAATGCGTTGTCGTATAGTATTTTACTTAGCTGACTTCATGTTTAGTGTTTATTTTGGGTTGAAATTAACTTATTAAGTATTGTGTACTGTAGAAGCTAAGTTGTATTCATAGACTACTTAATCTCACTATCAGCGCTGCTGCGACTAAGGTTACGCGCCCCAGGCGAAAGTTCGCACCGATTGTTTTAATGCTAGTCTTTGAGTTTGTCTTGCTTCTCTTACAGAGCGTTGTATTGTAATTGTTATGTACCATTTTAACCGTGGGAGCGTGCTCTTTATTTCGATGTAAGTTTTAGTGACGTTTATATTTTATACATTGTGTTAGTTGTGATTTAGTTGTACGAATCTGTATATAGACAGGCGCAAGCCACGCTTCCCACTCTTGTTGTAAAATAAGTCATGTGTGTACATTTTGTTTATACAGTTTAAAAGACTGTAACTTACTGTAGCTTTTATTTGATGTTTTTGATGTTTTAATTAGTTTAGTTATTGTAGAGGAAAGTGTATTTGTGCGGGCCAGGGAAACACAATTGTCAGCCATTTTGTGGTCCAGAGGGGCGATTTTACGGTAGCGATAGCGTGTGTTCCCTGTGGCCCGCGCTACGCGTGAGCGTGATGATTTTGTGTGTGCTGAAAACTGTCTGCGGCTGAACAAGTAAAAACTGATTGCTGCCATACCGGCGCCTGCTGTGGTCTCCACTTTATTGACTCCGCTGCCTGTGTCTTGTCCTTTGACCACTCCACACCATTACAACTTTGGCGCTGCGAGAGCAGGATGAGCGGAGCTACCCGAGACCACAGCAGGTTGAGTGATCAGGCCCAGACCGCAGCAGACAACCCTGATGATGATGGCCAGCCACCAACACCACCGATGTCGCGGTACCACAACTGACGACCCCGGCTAGCCACCAGCACCACCGACGACCCCGGCTAGCCACCAACACCACCGATGTCGCGGTACCACAACTGACGACCCCGGCTAGCCACCAGCACCATCGACGACCCCGGCTAGCCACCAAAACCATCGACGCCGCCGGCCAGCAGTCTCCATCTCCGCGGCCAGACGTCAGTGACTGAGTCAGACAGTGACGATGAACTATGCGTGTTGACACCGAAGAATCCAGCTCGTGCTGCTGTTGCTGTGCCAGCAGTGACACATGTCATCCAGCGACCACCTGTGCCTCTGCCTAGACGCTCACGTCTGGCAGAGAAGAACATTATTCGACAGTAACCCGACCGCAAAGTTACCAGGCGCAGTACCGTAAGTGTTTAGAAATTAGCTGTTTTGTTGACATGACATGTGTGTGATGATTGCATTTTATACACTAGTGTTCATGATTTTTATGTCAGATGCCATTTGTATTGCTAGGTTCATGGTATGTTTTTATCTTGGCTATTTTGTAGGTGCAATGTGTCGCCGGGAAGACCGTGGTAGTATGGTACTTAGGAGAATTTTGTTTAAATGCAAAGTTTCTAGTGTAACTACCTGTTTTGCTGGCAAATAGTGCGGATTTTTTTGGTGACCTAAATGGATTGTGAAATGTGATAACTCAGTGACCGGTTGCTTCAGTATATACTCGGGCCTTTTTCAGTAGGTTGTAGAGTAGAGGATCATTGTTTAAATAACAACCCTCTGTTGATCTAAGGCATAATGCCGCCTCTGATTTGGTCTTATTTGAAATCGCGGACTCTCATATTAAATACATGTTAGTCAAAGGATGTTGATTTTGTTTCCCGGTTCAGCCGGAGATCTTAGCCCATTCTAGGTTGTTACGTCACGTCGCCTGACAGATTGGTGTTTTTACTCAGCGAGGACGCTGGTAGTGGTAGAGTAGGGGGGGATGTGAGCAAGTGCTCTTTGTACGTTTTACAATAATCCCGCCCCGCTTAACGGATCAATGCAATTTCATTACTGTACTTTAGTAACCCGGGAACCGGAGCAGACGACGCTTTTGTTTTGAAGCGCGGCGTGTAGCGTAACGCCACATGGCCTTCACACAGCCGACCGGCCGATAGCCGCCAGTGCGCGCCTTTTTCAAATCTGTTTTTCCCCCTTAACATTTTGACCGCTTGTTTGTTTACCTACTCTTTGTCTATCTAGTCCTTTTTATGCACTAAGCTATGAGTAATATATTTTGGCATCTTAGAATGTTTATTTAACGTTTATTCAGACGCCGGACCGAGCTTAATTAGCAGCCGATGCCTCTTTTATGTTGCTTAACGTCCACGGAGGCGGGATGACCTATTAGGGACGGGGACAGAGTGGGAAAGGGGCCAGGGTGATTGGCTCGACCGCGGAAACCGCCCGAAAAAGACCGGAGAGACCGTGGACCGCCGCCAGAACAATGGAAGTGTTAAGGCGGTGTCCCCTCGCCATTGCCCAGCGACTTGTGCACTGCGCAATTGCTCTTTCAACTGCTGTGCTGGACAGAGTCACTAAGACAATGTCCGTTGCACCGCTGTTGACGAACAACTTGGACAACTCAAAGCAAAAGACGTCCAACTTGCTCAGCCCAGCTCCACCTCCCTACTCATGATCTCTTCTGGGCAAAAGTGAGGGTCCAGCTCCACCTCCCTCCTCTAAGATCTCTTGATCTTTTGATCTCGCCTGGAACCCTATCGATGCCTGATGATGATGAATTGATGCTTAATGTCCTCAGATGTCATGAGACATATTA
Organism: Alviniconcha strummeri; assembly: GCA_963584105.1. Taxonomy (NCBI): domain Eukaryota; kingdom Metazoa; phylum Mollusca; class Gastropoda; family Provannidae; genus Alviniconcha; species Alviniconcha strummeri. The sequence continues at coordinate 25,407,301 of OY757546.1, read as the reverse complement.
GGGACAAGTTGTGACCAATGCCGAAGCACGGTGCAATAAATCTTTACGTCCACGGAAACCAGAAGGCTCGTTAGGACGGACAGCCCAGGACGTCCACCTCGACTCTCACACAGCTCCTGAACTATGAAGGAAATGCTGTTGATGATGAATTGATGCTTAATGTCCTCAGATGTCATGAGACATATTAGGGACAAGTTGTGACCAATGCCGAAGCACGGTGCAATAAATCTTTACGTCCACGGAAACCAGAAGGCTCGTTAGGACGGACAGCCCAGGACGTCCACCTCGACTCTCACACAGCTCCTGAACTATGATCGATGCCTCTCTAGGTCCATTCTTTTATAGCCGTCGTCTGCATGGCGCGCTTTGTTTAGTACTAGTAAATGGTAGTGAAATGTTGTTTTGATTCGATTAAAGTAATTCCGTGTCGATCAATGCGTTGTCGTATAGTATTTTACTTAGCTGACTTCATGTTTAGTGTTTATTTTGGGTTGAAATTAACTTATTAAGTATTGTGTACTGTAGAAGCTAAGTTGTATTCATAGACTACTTAATCTCACTATCAGCGCTGCTGCGACTAAGGTTACGCGCCCCAGGCGAAAGTTCGCACCGATTGTTTTAATGCTAGTCTTTGAGTTTGTCTTGCTTCTCTTACAGAGCGTTGTATTGTAATTGTTATGTACCATTTTAACCGTGGGAGCGTGCTCTTTATTCCGATGTAAGTTTTAGTGACGTTTATATTTTGTACATTGTGTTAGTTGTGATTTAGTTGTACGAATCTGTATATAGACAGGCGCAAGCCACACTTCCCACTCTTGTTGTAAATAAAATAAGTCATGTGTGTACATTTTGTTTATACAGTTTAAAAGACTGTAACTGTAGCTTTTATTTGATGTTTTTGATGTTTTAATTAGTTTAGTTATTGTAGAGGAAAGTGTATTTGTGCGGGCCAGGGAAACACAATTGTCAGCCATTTTGTGGTCCAGAGGGGCGATTTTACTGTAGCGATAGCGTGAGTTCCCTGTGGCCCGCGCCGTTCTCTTATCTATGCGTGAGCGTGATGATTTTGTGTGTGTGCTGAAAACTGTCTGCGGCTGAACAAGTAAAAACTGATTGCTGCCATACGCCTGCTGTGGTCTCCACTTTATTGACTCCGCTGCCTGTGTCTTGTCCTTTGACCACTCCACACCATTACATATGTACTGGTTGTGTTAGTGTGTGTGTGTGTGTATGCGCATGCGTGTGTGTGTGTGTGCATGTGTGTGATGGAGGCGAGAGAGTTGCACATGCAAAGTCTCACCCAGCTAACAGTCAGTGTGTGTGTGTGTGTGTGTGTGTGTGTGTGTGTGTGTGTGTGTGTGTGCGTGCGTGCGTGTTGTGTGTGTGTGTGAGAAGGGGGGGGGGGGGACAAGGCAGTTGCACAAACAAAGTGTCACCCAGCTAACAGTGTGTGTGTGTGTGTGTGTGAGGGTGGGGGGCAAGACAGTTGCACATGCAAAGTCTCACCAAGCTAACCTAATTTTAGCTGAACAAGAACAACTGACAAATGATATTTGAGATGCATGTTTAAAGACATTGGTCTTCAGTGCTCTAAAACCACACACACACACACACACATCCTTACACTGTTTCATGTTCAATCATCATCACATAATTTATTCCTTTACTAGAAAGGTGCTGATTCCATAGTCTAAATTCAGTAGAAGTCTCTGGTATGTACAATGTTAATATACAGATGATGTGGACATGATGAGCATCAATTACTAACATAAAAAAGCATCTTTCTACACTGAATAAGTTAATGTGTTGTACAACTTCATGGTCATAATGAGGTGAACTATGTATGCAGACACAACGGAAGTGGTGGTTGATGAGGCTGCGAGGAACCAGCATTGAAAACATCATGTGCTGATAAAACTGAATGGATAACTCATGTTTGCCACAGTCAGTGATGATGGGCAACAGACCACATGTATCAAAACACAATATCAGCCCCCCACAACCGAGGGAAGGAAGGGGGCGAGGGAGGAAGGAGACGCTGCAAGTGCAGAACCTATTTCAGACAACAACTGTGCTGCTTGCACGCATTCGTGTAGTTTAAAAAGGGCTCATACATTTCCGAGGAAAACGAAACCAAACAAAGCTGCTGCATGTTATGAGTGTAACTGAACCTTGACTTGTGGTGGTAAAAACAGGGGTGGGAGTGGAAGGCATAGTATTTTAACCTGAATCTCAAACAACATGCATGTGCTACTTCAGAGAAATGGGGAAAGAAAAAGAGAGTTGGTGAAAGAAAAAGAGAAGAAAAAATGAAAGAACAGACAATAAAAGGAAGGTGGGAAGGTGGAGGAGGAAGGACATCCGACTTCACCTTGTTGCCATAGCTTCCCTCTTCTGCGTACAAAACCATCTTGTTTTCTTTCTTTTTCAGCCAATTCAGCATGACACACTAACAACCCAAGAAAAAATAAAGATACAGAAAGAAACAAACAGAAAGAACCAAAAAGCATCTTCAACTGTTGCAATGTCTCCCCCCTTCTGCATAAAAAAAAAATCAAGTGTTTTTGCTCATACCGCATCCCAAGTATTAACGCACTTAGGGAAGAAGACAAGACAAAACTAGAACCTTCACTTGGTTACAAAAGATTCCCCATTCTGCATTAAAAAGATAAAAAGAAATCAATTTTACTTTTCCCTGCATCAGAGCAGTTTAACACACAGAAAACAAACAAATTTGTGAGAAGGAACTAGTTCTTTAACATTCTATGTGAACAGAAAGCCTCAAAGTTTCAACTTTGGTTGCAATAAAGTCTTTGCTGTCAAACCAACACAAACACTGAAGTTATTCTTTGAAAAGCTTGTGGAAACTGACAGCTTTAAAATGACACACACACCACCGCCATGTACCACTATCCTGCCCTCTCTCCTTGATGTCACTGGGATAACAGTTAGTCATTACACACAAACGTGCCTTTCTCAGTATCTGGTGCACAAAGCTATGGCCTGATGCAATATACTTTCGACCTGCACATCACCCCTATGTAAATGACTTGACCCTGATGCATGATAACAAACTGCAATGCTGGTCAGTACATCAGTTGCAACTATAAAAGAAGCAGAAAAACGTAGCAATAACAGCACAGATTCTCTTCTGTGCATTGTGTGTGGTGTGTGTGCCAAGCTTACACACCGGGTTCAACCCCCCACCCCCCAACCTTAAAGTGTGAACACTGGAGAGAAAGAAGAAAAAAAGAAAAAAGACTGCTTTAAAGCTCAACCAGTTTCAACTCAGAAAACTGAACAAAAGGGCGTGAGGGTGTGAGCAAGCCAAGCATTTTCCATGAATCTCTAACAAAATACTACTTCAGAGAGATGGGGAAAGAAAAAGATACTAAGGAAGGGATTTTTTTCTTTTCTTTTTTTGAAAAGGGGGGGGGGGGGGGGGGGGAGAGAAGGAGAGAGACTATAAATATCTTCACCTCACTTTCAAAATACAACACATCTCTGTTAAACATACCCAGGAAACAAAATATCCACAGTGTTTTTCCCTACTTTGTCTTAGTTTCAACACACTGGGAACGGTGAAACACTTCTGATGTTATGGTAAATTTCCTGCGCAACAGTTTTCCGTGTGTTTTTTTCTCTCTTTTTCTGCTGGTATAGGAATGTGTTCAGCTAAACAGATCACTTATTGCATCTCTAAGCTTGGGCTGTTTCAAACTTTTCTGAGTCCCCTAATATGTATTTCAAACTAGCATGATGTGAAGCAAACATGCCAAGATGTTGAAATCTACCGCAAAACTTGCACACCGTATAAACCTAAAACTATATTCATCTGTAAACATCACTGGTATAATTACTGTTCTTTTCCTCTTTTTTTTTTAAACTCTCAAACGTCAATGCAATTTTACATGTTTTATAGATCAGGATGCACATCATCGTATCATATTATAAATTACAACACTACACACCTCCAAGCAATGTGAGGGGATGATGCAGGGATGGGGGGTGGGGGGGGGGGGGGGGGGTGAAGAAGGGAAAAAACCCTGCTGTGAATGTAAAAGAAAACAGTGCTTATCAACTTGCCACAGGTACCCACTATAAAATTGCAATATATATATACACAGAGCTTTGAAATCCTTGTCATTTCTACTGTTGTAGGTGGATTTTATCCAAGCAAATAACACAAGTAACAAGTGCTTACACAAATAATTACGATTATACTCCCAGAAAGTTCACCTGAAGGTAGAACGTACTGCCCCTAAACTGCCCCTCCTTTATTTACAAATGCGGAAGGAAAAGAGGTAAGTGGTAGACTTGATGCTCAACGCAGTCCACAACATGACATTCTTCTCACTACAAAGGCCACTTGCTCTGCAAGATTGGAAATGTCAAAATGTCGATCTCCCTCACATACTGCTTTCAGATATTTACATCCTCTGATGTTGTTTCAACTATTTATGTCCTCTGATGTTGTTTTCAAATACATTTCCAAAGGCATTTCACCATGGAAAAAGGATAATGAGATAATGCATAATATCATTGTTGTATTATAAGAGGGATTTGAAAAAAAAATCCCCAAATCAACTATTAGTTTAAGAATTACCATGCACCAAACAGTTTATTAGGTTACTTGATTCATTGCTTAGAGCAGAATCTTTCACTAAAGCAATATAGAATGAAGGGCCCTATGTATAATACAGCATGCCTGACTTGAGTGGAACCATCGGTGCCCAAACCTTCAAAAATTCAACGAGTCTGCCCTGATAAATTTGAAGATTTCTGACAAATGCACTGCCTACAACCTGGCACAGAGTGATAAGCTTGGCTGCTGGCACTCAAACAATAGTGCTTCTGAAGTCCTCTGTCTGATAAAGTCTGCATTTTGTGTGGCTGAATAAATTGGTCTTAACATCCTGAAGGCAGGATACCAAGCTCCTAGTGAATGCCTTTTGCATGTCTGTTGGTAAAGAGCAGACACACCGCAGTCTTCCTGTGTTGTAAATTTGTATACCTGCAGAGTAATGTGGAAAACAAATAGAAAAGGGAGTGCTGGCCTGAGTCAGCAACCACTGCATCCATCCGAACCATTGTTTGAATGGATGGTGCTGAGAAGACGTCGTCATCAAAATTAACTAACTTGTCAGTTACACAATGCGTGAATCTGAATGTCTTACAGTTCATGTATGTCACTCAGTCACCTCTGTCAAAAACATGCACATGCCTCCACCCCTCTCCAAATCTGGAGCAACCTATTTGCATATGTGCCCCATGGGGTACCCCTTGGAAGTCAAGTCTTTGAAGACACCTGACATCCTTGGTCAGAAGCCAGCTTCCCTGTTTTTACTACAATCCCAAATCCAACCTAACTGTAATTACAGTTTAAAGAAGGATAACCCCCCCAAAAAGAAACCAAATATGAGGTTAGTACATCATCTGACTTTTTTTCCTTCTTCTTCTTTTTTTTTTTTAACAAATGCTTTTGCCAAAATCTTCAAACAGTCTGGGTTTGATGAAAGCCTAGAGATAAAACTGACAATACCAGCTAATTTGATATTTACAACAACTAAAAAAGAAATCTGACGTTCCTGGCTCAGTTATAATCAACTAAAAACTTTTAAGTTCCAAGAAGAGTGAGGACTTTTTTTAATTTCCTCTTTTACGTGGTGCACGTAATACAGCTCAGAACAGACATTTTATGGAGAACAGGTTAAAGTTGCCGACCGGCAGAAATATTTTTGATCCTGTATTTCCCCCCTTGGTGGGGGTGGGGGGTAGTGGACACTCAATGATATCAATACATTTGCATGACATGCAAATTCATAATGGTATCACAATATCATAAATATTAATATATATATATGTCAACTGCACATGAAAACTTGCAGTTGCAAAATATTTAACTTTTTGGACATCATTACAAATCTTTGTTTTCTGTGAAGGCATAAAATGTCCAACACAGCTGATATACAAATAAAAAGCAAATCAATTCTTTGACACACCACACAATGGAAAATGATCAGTCATGAAATGTAAACTTTATGTCAAAGGTTCCCAATAACTGATTTCAAACACACACTCTCAATATATGAATTTATGTATATATCCCACATGTACACAGTACAGAGAATGATTTACCAGAAATGATGCATCATTAATGAGGATGAATTATGTTTAAAATTGCATTCTGCACTGCAGTTCTTTACACATGTTATGACATGACACTTAGAATATTTTTCAGCAATAATTACAATGTCAGCTTCAAAAAGGGTGTTTTTGTGTCCATCGTTCCAAGTAATTTCAATATATTTGCTACATGCCACACTGTCTAAAATGCTACTGAAAACATTGTACATATTATGTACACTATTTACACACACTGTGTGACCACAACAATGTTTACAATCAGTAGATGTACAGTGTGTTTTAACTGTCTATAAAACAAAACAGGACTGAGTAACACGTACCCAGTCACAAACCTTCACCCTTACACACATAATCACACTAATTCTCTCAAACATTATTCACACACACACACACACACACACACACGCGCGCAGTTACACAGGTCATATACATTGCCTGAAAGCATTATCTAGATGTAAAATCCACACACGCATGCAAATGTGTGACAAAACAGCACATGGTTCAGAATGGCAGGTGGGAAAACACTGTCACAACTTCCTTGATGACATTCACAGGTACATGCAGACACAACTGTGACAACACCATGACTGTACAACCCAACACTTTCACCCTATCCCAGGTGCATTGCATCCAGAACAGTCCCCCCCCCCCCCTCACCCCCGGCTCCCACTTCTCCTTTAAGAATGTCCACCATCATTTCCATTATCAAAATATTATGTTACTTTCACACTGAGTTTTGTTTTACAGCTTCAGCCGTTAGTCCTCCTCAAAATGAAAGTGAAAAAATGAATGCCATTAGTCCTCCTCAAAATGAAAGTGAAAAAATGAATGTCATTAGTCCTCCTCAAAATGAAAGTGAAAAAATGAATGTCGTTAGTCCTCCTCAAAATGAAAGTGAAAAAATGAATGCCGTTAGTCCTCTTCAAAATAAAAATGAAAAAATGATCTGTAACTTGTGCTGCATTTGTGTGCTGAGCACATGATCCGATGCATAATACAAAAAGCGAAAGGCTAGTTCCCTGACAAGCCACCAACACAAATAAATCTAGTAAGCACTGTAGTCCCAGCAGTGCCCAGGCCTTGCTGCGCTTAAACTGTCCTCTTTCCCAGACCCATTTTTTGGTAGCTAAAAGCAGCAACCTATCATGACATACAAACAGCAACATTGCCTTACTGATTTCACTTTTGCAACACATCACGGTTGGACTGATTTTGCTTTTGCACGAATGTTTTCCGGATCAGCATGAAACAGACTCAGAGAGATGAGGAACTGTAACAGCAGCAGTAAGCTGCAGTGTTTTACTCTTGTGGCAAGAAGAGGAAACAAAACGCTGCTGTTACGGCATACACTGACAACTGACACTGGGACAGTGCTGGAGTGGATTCTGACACACACGCACGGTCAGGATCAGCACGTATGACTTTGCAGCAGGCATACAAGCAAACAAAGTTAATACTGCTGTTATCATTTGCTTGAAGTCAAGTTTCTTGCCACGCAAAAGGGGCTTGAGCTGACAGAGATTTAATCAAGACCAGTAGGTGTTTAGTGTGGGACCAAAGGACCTGGACAAAACCACTGACAACAGAAGCTCACTAAGAACAGGAAGGGACTGTGTCAGTGTGTAGAGGACAGTAGCACAGCCATTTGGCGGGCATGCTCAGAGTTTTCTGGCTTGTCAGATTGCTGCTGTCAGATTTTATGTGGACCTGAAAATAACTGACCCTTATTTTATTTTTACTTGTTGACATATATAGGCCATATGTGGTCCAAAACACACACACAAAAACAACTTTTCTTCTTCTTACAAAAACAGAGCAAACCCTGTTAGCATGACAGGCACCGACATGTCCACATGACCTGGCTCAGAAGAACTAATGGGCTTGACTGGGAGGTGAGCCAGCATTAGCTGCTTTTACTAACTCGCTGTGCAGTACATCTGGATGTTAGACCACAACCTGTTCATGAAATTATAAAATTATAATATATGTATATATAAACAAAATTTCATCTCAAGAACTAACTTGTTGACAATAATAAATACCAAAAATGTAACATCACTTAATGAAACCGACTTAATTTAACAACCATGACATTTCAAATTTTGTATTTGTTCAAGAATCCCCCCCCCCCCCCCACCTCTTTTCTGTCTTTGGGTAAAGTCTGTTTTCAGTTAAGCCCAGGTCAGCTCTGGACAACAACAACAAAAATCAATGCAACTCCTAGTAGGCTAGTCACACAGGCACGCACACACTCAAACCACGTAACACAAAACATTGGATACAGTGGATACATGAACAATACCAGTAGTTACCAGTGTGTTAGGGGGTTTGCCTCATGCATCCCCTTCCCCCCACCCTCCAAAAAAACACACAACCCCAACAACAACCCCACAACACAAAACCAGCTGCCTGTAAAGGAAAGGCTTACATGAATGACAACACATCTGAAAGGGGCCGCTGACCGTGCTCAATGATTGAGTTTAACAGGAACAGCAAAGGTCTATGAAGAAAAAGCTTACAGGAATGAAAACACATCTGAAAGGGCTGCTGACAGTACTCAAAATTCAGTTCAACAGCAAGGGTTAATGACTCCCCCCCCCCCCCCCCCCCGAAAAAGAAAAAAGAAAAAAAGAAAGGAACATTCAGTCAATACACCTAGCAACTAGTTCTTGGATTTTAACACCCTGTCAACCAAGGAAGGGGCACCCCAGGACAAAAATCTGATCCAGCTCATCAAAACTTGCAGTCATGAATGCAAACTCTGAACAATCTTGCTTGGAGTACACACCGCAGAAAATACCAAAACTTGAGTTTTTTGCCACTGCTGAATGGCGCCCCAACCACTCATTAACCTAACACATTCATTTTTCAGGCAGCAGCTGACAATCTACCTTGAAAGGACAAGACAGGACCACCAGTGCCCCAACTACTCATTAACCTAACACATTCATTTTTCAGGCAGCAGCTGACAATCTACCTTGAAAGGACAAGACAGGACCACCAGTGCCCCAGCTACTCATTAACCTAACACATTCATTTTTCAGGCAGCAGCTGACAATCTACCTTGAAAGGACAAGACAGGACCACCAGTGCCCCAGCTACTCATTAACCTAACACATTCATTTTTCAGGCAGCAGCTGACAATCTACCTTGAAAGGACAAGACAGGACCACCAGTGCCCCAGCTACTCATTAACCTAACACATTCATTTTTCAGGCAGCAGCTGACAATCTACTTTGAAAGGACAAGACAGGACCACCAGTGCCCCAGCTACTCATTAACCTAACACATTCATTTTTCAGGCAGCAGCTGACAATCTACTTTGAAAGGACAAGACAGGACCACCGGTCAATAACACCAGAACTGTTTCAAATGGGAAAAACTTCTGCGAGATGAAACAGGCTTTCCAAAGCAAATATCCTCTTGAATGAAACTAGAAATTTCAGGTAAACAAATGAAACAAGGTGTGTGTGTGTGTGTGTGTGTGTGTGTTTATTTGTGTGTGTGTGTGTGTGTGTGTGTGTGTGTGTGTGTGTGTGTGTGTGTGTGTGTGTGTGTGTGTGCATGCATGCATGTGTGTGTGCATGCATACATGCATGCCAAGAAGACACATTTCCTTGCAAACTTGTACTGGGGCAATAAATATTCTGATACAGTGGAAGCAACTGAACTGCTGCAGCACAAGCAGCCCAAAATAAAGATGACAACTGAGGAAATTAAAAAGATACACAGAGGAATACAGGATGTGAGTTATGTATTTTCTTCCTCCTCCGCGGCTTAGCTTTGCCTACAATTTAAGCAACTCAGATCAGAACTAAAAGGAAATACATTGATGAATACAAAACCTGTATGAACAAAATCTAAGGCTTGGTTTCACAAAGCTGCCCAAGGCCAAGGGGTTTACTTCACAAAGCCACTGAAACTTCTGACACTCACAAACCATCCATAACAAGCAGCCATTCCTCACCCTACGAGCACCCAGACGCAATGTTATGCATGTTTTTGACTGCGTTTCAAGAGCGCATTTTACAGTAAGTCATTTGGCCAACACCTTAAAGGCTGTTCTTAATATACCGCAAAGTTGTTTGGTGAAGCTTCAACCACTTTGTCAAGATGAGCACATTTTACAGTAAGTTGTTTGGCCAACACCCTAAAGGCTGTCCGCAACATCATTTGGTGAAGCTTCAACCACTTTGTCAAGCTGCTGCCAAGGCTTTTCTTCATCAGTTACACCACAAATCAGGTCATGCGAAGTGTTGGCAATGTGGCTGTAGATGACCACTGACTGCTGGTCAGTTTATGAGATCTGACCAGTATGTTGGTCATTGTCTGCTGTGAGGCATCTTGACCTCTGGACAATGGAAGAAGCTGCCACCACTGAAGGTAAAGAGATTGAAGTTTTCACGGCCAAACAGGAGCGTCAGTGGATGCTGGGCAACCCATCTGATCCCAGTTGCAAGAAGAGAAAAGAAGAGATGAGTTTCTGCCACAAATCTCCAAAGACTTGGAGACAGAGTGATGCCTTCAGTTTCACATCAAGAACTCAAGTGACTGAAGACACCTTCACCATGTAGTCCTTTGCAAGTCAGTGAAGCTATGTTAAGAACAGCCTATAATGAATGGTCCACCTTCACATTTCACTTTTTTTTACATTTACAGTGTAAAATCATCTTTGCTGTAAAAAACAACAACAAAAAACTGTTACCATAACAGCAAAATAAAATAAGTGAAAGAGAAAAGAAGATATTTAGAGAGAGCTGTTTTCGTTATCTTCATTTTTTGAAGGACATTAAAACTGAGTTATGTGTGTTGCACGATTTGATGAGGAAACTGGGGTGGGGGGCAGAAGTTATGACTTTTGTGTGTGCAGATTTAGGACATCAGATGGGGCTCTGATCTCTTCACAAAAGAAAGATCTTGCCAGCTCTGAAGTCAGAATTTTCTTACAAGGTTGCAACATAAAAATATATTAAAAACAACAGCTACTGACAACTTTATGAAACCAAGCCCAATTTTGTTTTTTTACAATTGCACATGTACATCTTACTCTGAGATTCAGCAAATGGACAACAAACATATACTGGGTTTGACAGCAATCAACAAAAGAATACACTAAAACAAACTATAGCATGGTGTCAAGACAAATTATTACTGGTAATGACCATGATATTCTGCTCTTCATACTTTTTGTGTTTTAATTTTTATTGTCCAGATAAAATGTCAAAAAGCATTGTTTGAACAATCCAGATATACTGCCAATTCTATATTCAACTTTGAGGTGAAGCATTACAGCTGATACCTAAATCTGTACAAGATGTTGGGTTGAGGATCTAGTGTTAGTAATAACATGAACATTTGAATACTAATATCCTGGCAATCCTTGGAATTTCTTGCAGAGGGGGAGACAATCACTGCTATGTTATAATTACTGGGTCTGAATCCACAACCTCCAGGTAAGGCTATACTGCACGAGCGTTTTTTTCTTCTGTTTGAGTGAAAATGACGAGACATACTAACACTACCGTTGCTTTGCACATGTGTCTATGTGTGTGTGTATTTTCCCAAACTAAAACAAATCATTTAACAACTGTATCACCAGTCTACCCCCCCCCCAATACATTCTAACCAATTCCTTGTCTACGCACTAATCATCAGTAAAAAAACAGTTACTGTAAACTGTCTGGACACAATAGCAGAATTTCTGCCCGTTGCAACATGTTCATGGTGAAAAAAGCTTTTTGGCTGTTTCTTTGTTTTTGCTGCAAGCCAGTAATAACGTACAAAAACAAATGCTCCTCATAGAAAGTTTATAAACACATCATATAAACACATAAAAAGACCTGTTGAAGTTTCTTTAATTTCCACGATAAAACTGCAGTCGAGTTGTTCAGACAATGTTTGTTAAAGGAGACAGACAAAATGAAACTGTTAACCCAAAAAATCTGTTCTGCCGTTTTTTGGAATAAAGCCTGAGAGCTTGCAGAGTCCCTGTCACAAAGATTTCTGTGAGAGAAGTATCTTGGACTTTGAACACGGCCTTACAAATGAGTTGATAAGGGACAACAAGCATACAGAATCAAATCCAAAAAAAAAGACGCACTCTTGATACATTCAACTTCCAGTATTCAGCAGTGACCCATGATCCATCAATGATCTCTCCACTAGTCTCACTTCCAGCAAGATCATTGGGAAAGTCTGCTGGAATAGCCTGCTTGGCACATATCCAGCATGGGTGGGCTAGCTCTGGTTGTCGCTGTATCAAGCCAACTAACTCGCACCAACAGCAGCCTAGCAAATACTCTCTACAATTCGTCCTCAAGACTAGCAGACAGTGAAGACTGTTGCAGGAAGGTGTCAGCTTCTTTGGAACTGGGGTGCTGCCACTATTTCCATTTTGATGCACAACGGAGTCCCCGCCACCCCTGCGCACAATACTTCCACGCGAAATGCTGCGCAGCATTGAACTATTTCAAGTCACAGATCGGTAGAAAAGGCAAGTAGGTCCACGATACAGTTTCACTGGTTCACTTAGCAGACACTGAACTTTGGCCAATGCACGCCGCCTCTCTCACCACAAATACTGTAATAAATGCGAAGGCCAGCCTTTGTGCCGCAAAAAATCATTCAAAACAGCTTCCTTGTTGTCCATAACGTTTGGTCAACAGGCTATTTTCTATGGTCCTCGTCAATCAACAGGTTTTTCAATGACCCCCCTCAATCAACAGTGCCGTCATAGATGGAAGCAGCTACATCACAGTTCTACTTCTTTTTGTTTTTTTGTGAGCAAACCATGATGCCGCTGATCAAGACTCCACCTCAAAAGGGCAAACTGGACTGAAGAGACCGTAGATCCATCAGCTACACTTTAACAGTACACCCAGTCACCTGTTCCAACATTCTCAGAACCAACACTGAAGACACTCCCAACAATGCTGCTACACTGAAGACACTGCCACTCCACACCACAGTGCTTCTGCGTATGGTAAGCTCTTCCAGATCCTCCAGCGTTTATGAGTGGATCAAAGAGCTTGACTCCACAAACCTGGGTGCTGATGTGGAGACGAACGACGTGCGTTTCCAGCAGTTAAAAAAGCCTAACTGCAAAAACACACTGCAGACTTCAGCTCCACGGTTCTCTTGTAACGATCACAAAAGTTGGGTGTCTGTCCACACAGGTGTCAGGTTTGCTAGGCACAACTGTTGTCACTTGAGGAATGTTGTGTACAACAACGGAGATTTGCATAAATGGCGGTCCTGCTCCATGAGAAACTGTAAATCTTTGTGTGTTACACGCTTGATGCGAGGTCGTCCAATCACCTGCGAAAACAAAACATCACAGTTCACTCTCCAAAACACACATCAACCCACAATGAAATGGGCACTGATTACAATGGCTATTATGACAGATCAATTGCTTCCAGAAGCATTAGTCTCTTTCATAAAACTGCACGATTCTAAAAAAAATTGTGCTCATCAAAGCAGAGCACAGAATTCACTATGTTCAAGCAACATTTTACTTCTATACATCTGCAAAGCCAATCTTCCTAACTTTCATACATACATAAAACCAATCTTCCTAACAAAAAAAACAAAACAATCTCCCTAACATGCTTTTTTCATTTTATATTCTACCTGTACATCTGTCAATTGCCACAGAATGTATACACACACACACACAGGGCCACATAATGTACATCCACACACAGGGATACAGAAAGTACATCCACACACACATTGATAGACTGTACATCCATACACGCAGGGATACACTGTACATCCATACCCACAGGGATACAGACTGTACATCCATACACCCAGGGATACAGACTATATCCACACACCCAGGGATACACACTGTACATCCACACACACAGGGATACACACTGTACATCCACACACACACAGATACACACTGTACATCCACACACACAAGGATACACACTGTACATCCACACACACATTGATAGACTGTACATCCACACACACAGGGATACACACTGTACATCCACACACACAGGTATACAGAAAGTACATCCACACACACATTGATAGACTGTACATCCATACACACAGGGATACACACTGTACATCCATACACACAGGGATACACACTGTACATCCATACACCCAGGGATACACACTGTACATCCACACACACAGGGATACACACTGTACATCCACACACCCAGGGATACACACTGTACATCCACACACACAGGGATACAGACTGTACATCCACACACACAGGGATACACACTGTACATCCACACAAACATTGATAGACTGTATATCCACACACACAAGGATACAGACTGTACATCCACACACACAGGGATACACACTGTACATCCACACACGCAAGGATACACACTGTACATCCACACACACAGGGATACACACTGTACATCCACACATGCAAGGATATACACTGTACATCCACACACACAGGGATACACACTGTACATCCACACACACAGGGATACACACTGTACATCCACACACACATGGATACACACTGTACATCCACACACACACGGATGCAGACTGTACATCCACACACACACAGGGATACAGACTGAAGTGAAGCAGAGCTGATGGCACAGAGCAAAAGCCAAAGTTGAACAGGAGCGAGTGTGGTCACTAAATGGATGGGTGATTGTAATGCACTAGGCATTGCGCCAGCCCTGAGATTTTTCCAGATTTAATTTTGTGCAGACTTCACAAAAGTCCTTTGGATAAGACCAAGGTCCCTTTTGCACATGTATGTGAAAAGATCACATATATGCACATTTAAGATCCTGTAGCTGATGTCAGACTTCAGTGGATTAAGGAAACACCACAATAACTTGGCAGGCACTGAAAGTGTTAGTGTTTTCAGAGTGGTGAAGTTGGGCACTACACAGAACAAGAACTTGCAAGTTTAGTGCTGACACTGTAACAGGTTCTGTCTTATTCTCTTGCTCTTTCTATCTTTTATTTTTCAAATGGCCCATTCTCCTGACTTTTTTTTACCAGGAGATTTTCTCAAATTTTTTCTGTAAAGCCCGTTCTTAACTGGACGAATGTTTGTTCGCCCGAACATACTTCGGACACTTCGACGAACTATGATTCGTTTATTAATTGAACATTTAGTTCGCCGAATATGGTTCGGACAGTCCAAACTTTACTTCATTCTCAACTGGCTTGTAATGAGATGCAAGCTTCGGCCCGAACTTGCGGCAGACAGCATGATCGAAAATGTAGGCTAAAGTCAAGTCAGTCAAGCCAGTATACTTTAATCATCCCTCACAGGGTAATTCAACTAACTACTATCTCATTCTGGGTTCTCCGAGACAAGGCTGTGCCTTCCACAAGTCAACAAATAAACAAATTCCCTTCGAAGCGAGTGAAGAACCTAGCGACACCGTCATCCATTTTTATTTTTGTTTTTTCTCCATTTACAGGAGAGCTCTGCTCTCAGCCAATCAGAGGCAATGATCGTCCAATAGGGCGAATGTTCCCAGAACATGTTGAGCAAAGGTTTTTGGACCCCGAATATAGCTTGGATGAATACTTCCAACTAGGTTCGCGAAGAAAAGTTGGCCCAATTAAGAACCAACTAGCTTCGCCGAATACTTCCAACTAGGTTCGCGAAGAAACATTCGCCGAATTAAGAACGGGCTTAAGAGACAGGCTTGTTGAGCAGCTAGGAGATGATAGTCAGTTGGTGGCATGTGCAGTTTGCTGCCATATGGTGCTGGTATTTTACCATTATGTATTGATATAGTGTTTTTGATTAAAAAAAAATTGGTTCTGTCCATTCCTTTGTTATAATTTTTTCTTTAACCTGGTATCAATAAGTTAGGTCAACAATATCAGCATGTCCTAGCCACATATGCTTGTTTATTCAAGGGAATAACTCTTTGAAAATTTATGGCTGATGTTTAGACACATATGTTTCGCTTTATATCTGAAGAGGGATTCTGTGGATTCGACCTGAGAAACAGTATAAAAGGAGTACTGAAATAGTCCTCTGTTGATATTAAATGACAAGAGTCTGATCATCCTGAGGCGACTGTATGCAGCAGACGGGACATTAGAATCCAGTTGCTTACAGCAACAGGTCTGTAACCACAGGGACTTACTGGCATGAGGCTCACTGCCACAACAGCCAGTCTCAGCTGCATCAAAACTGAAGTGGAAGGGCATCTCACATGGCCATGTGAACAGCTCACACATGGACGGACGCACACACATATGCATGGACATGCGCACACACACACACGACACACACACACACATGGGGACACACACTCACACACAAAGGCACACACACACACACATGGACACACACACACACACACACACACACAGCCAATGGCAACACCCGTTCAGGCACTGCCAGGTGGGCTAGGTGAGTGAGACTTACAGACTGCCTGTTGGAAGGTGTGCTAGGCCCATTGGCTAAACTGCTAGAACTAGAGCTGCCCTGAAAGAGAAAGAAAATTGAGTTAGAACCCAGCAACCTGGATTTTTACTGTCTTAAATTAATATTAATTATCATAGTCCCACCCCCACCCCATAAAGCCCAACAATAAACAAAACAATGATGACAACAGAACAACATTAACTTCTTGAATAAGCGTAGTAACTCAATTCACACCAACGCAGCCTAAGGCTAAGGAAAATAAAAATGATCTCAATTAAACTGAGAAAGAAAAAAAAAAACTAATAATATTCCGCATGAATCAGTCAAACTCCAAGCACAGTTACAAGTGAGAGAGGGTAGTAAGTGTAATTGGGGTGAGGGCTGAGGATGGGGGGGGGGGGGGGGGGGGGAAGACGAGGGAAAAGGTAGTAAGACTGTGTTATCATGGAGATGCAAAAGAATTGCCACACAATATGAGAAAGACATGTGGGGTGGGGACACAGGGTGAGTAAGTAAGTTGGTGTTTTACGCCCAGTCAACCGGCGCGGTTATATCAGGGCGAGGCCCAGGGAGAGAGGGATGGAACAGAAAGAGAGGGGCAGAGGGAGTGATACAGGTGAAAGTGTGGGGGGGGGGGGTTAGTACAGAAAGAGTGGCTGACCCTTTATATTACTGTGGGGCAATGTAGAAAGACCACTGAACACTGTGAGAGACAAAGAAAGGCAGGCAGATAGGCATGGAAAGGGTGATCAGGAGAGGCGGGGCTAGGCTAGGCCAGTAGCAGCTAACTTCTTGTGAGATTGCAAAGACGCAGAAGAACAGCCATGTGATGTGAAAGACAGAGGGAGCATGTCAAAGACAGAGGGAGAGGCCACAGGAGACAGGCAGAGGCAGAGACAGACAGACCCACTCTCAGGTAGACTAACAGGGAGAGAAACAAACACAGCAAGAAAGGGGGGAGGTGAAGGAGGGGTTGACAGGCACACTGACCCACTCACTCTCAAGCAGACCAACAGGGAGAGACAGACATACACAGAAAGACACAGGGAGAGGCCACAGGAGACAGGCAGAGGCAGAGACAGACAGACCAACTCTCAGGCAGACTAACAGGGAGAGAAACAAACACAGCAAGAAAGGGCGGAGGTGGAGGAGACAGACAGACTCTCAGGCAAACTAGCAGGGAGAAAGCCACACACAGACAAAAGGGAGGAGGATGGGTTGATAGACAGACAGACAGACTCTCAAGCAGACTAGCAGGGAGAAAGCCACACACAGACAGAAAGGGAGGAGGAGGGGTTGATAGGCAGACAGACAGACAGACTCTCAGGCAGACTAGCAGGGAGAAAGACACACACAGACAGAAAGGGAGGAGGAGGGGTTGATAGGCAGACAGACAGACTCTCAGGCAGACTAGCAGGGAGAAAGACACACACAGACAGAGAGGGAGGAGGAGGGGTTGATAGGCAGACAGACAGACTCTCAGGCAGACTAGCAGGGAGAAAGACACACACAGACAGAGAGGGAGGAGGAGGGGTTGATAGGCAGACAGACAGACAGACTCTCAGGCAGACTAGCAGGGAGAAAGACACACACAGACAGAAAGGGAGGAGGAGGGGTTGATAGGCAGACAGACAGACAGACTCTCAGGCAGACTAGCAGGGAGAAAGACACACACAGACAGAGAGGGAGGAGGAGGGGTTGATAGGCAGACAGACAGACAGACTCTCAGGCAGACTAGCAGGGAGAAAGACACACACAGACAGAAAGGAGGGGAGGGGGTGGAAGAGGTGACAGACATACAGATGTCTGTGCACCCACCCACACATATCTAAGTGTGGTGGTTAGCTTACTGATACTCCTGATTCTCCAAGGTCCAGTTTTCGCTTTTTGCGAGGACCAATGGCTGCCAGAGCTGTCAGGTTGGCTTCTCGCTGCCGAACTTCTTCAGCCTCCGCCTGCTGGAGCTCCTTTGCTTTCTGCTTCAACTTCAGCTGCTCTGGGTCTTCGTTCTTTGAGCGACTCTGCACACACAGATAATCAGACACTCTCAACCACTCTCCCCTTGTGCAGCTAGCCAGCAATTAGAAAACTGATAACCAAGTCAGATTTGTTTCTTATAATCCACGCATTGTTTTTTTGTTTTGTTTTTATAATCCACAATTGTGTTGTAGTTCTGCAGTTGACTGAATATACAACTAATTTAAAGACATATGCAGCTACTTGTGTGTGTTCATTTTTTGAAGGACTCTGCATGCAGATAATCAGCAATCCTGAACCATTGTCTTCTTGTGCAGCTACAGTCAGCAGTACTGTAGAAAACTCAACAGACAACCATTTTATGGATGTTTGTAATCCACACCTGTATTTCTGCATTTGACTGAATAGACAACCAATTCACACATATATCTTACAGTCCACAGTGATGTTAAATTTCTGCATTTGCTGAACAGGCAACCAAACAGATCAGAAGCAGCATTGTGCAAATGTATATTGCAGATGACAGATGCATGTTATTCAAATAAATGCCCCCCAATAAGCTTTGCTAGAGAGAGAGAGAAAAAAAGACAACCAATTCTCATGTGTTATTTTCAGTCCATAATAGAGTAAACAAATTGACTATCACATCTACTCTTAGAAAAAAAAAAGGAGGTGGGGGGGGGGGGGGGAGACAGAGACAGAGAGCTGATTAAAATCACATGGTGCTGCATATTTTACATTTCAGAGCCGAGATTGCAACCCCTGCACGGAGAACTAAGGGGAAGGACTATGCACTGCATACAGATCAATGAGTACGTACCTTAATAGCTCGCAGAAGCACCTCTCTCTCCTGTTCCTCGTGGCGCTTCTTCTCCACCTTGTCCAGCTCCTCCAGAAACTTCAGCTTGCCACGCACATCTGATGAAACTTCGTAGCGCGGGTCCATTTTGTAAATCTCCATCCTGTGCTCGGCAATGACAGACAGCTTGCTGACAAGGTCTCGCAATCGATCCTGAGTAGCGTGGGAAATGATGCGAGCAACATCAGGGGAAACTCCATCCAACCCATGCTTCTTGGCTGAAAAGTAAAGATACACATATGGTGATAATGACACCAAAATGGCAGTGTATTTTGATAGCAAACCTCAGCAAAACAGATCTGCAACTACTAACTTTCTATCAATTTAATGATTTTTTTTTAAAAAGTCAGAAATAGGTTGGACAAAACAAATTCTGCAGTGACAGACAGGCAGTCAAACAAAGATGTTACAGAACATTTTGTAATATATCCCAACTCCCACTTTCTTAACTAACAGACAAAATGAAGAGCAATCATGAAGACAAACTGTTCAACATTCAGCTATGAAGAGAGTTCTACTTTCAGGAAGCTGCATTACTACACATGTATGTCTTTCATTTCAAAAGCAGCTTGGGGCTGAAACAAAGCTTGGGACCACACCTGAAGACAGCTGCAATCTACCTGCAATTCCATCAGCTGCCAGCAAGAAGCATCCTTTTCTATATCAGTGTTCTAGATAACACACCTCTGCAGGTCTATTATGCTGAGATTTTTTACACACAGATGTGAGGCCTATGTATTAAACTGATGCATTTTTAAGCCATGGAGACACTCCGACTCATCTGTAACTTGTTTTTTTTATGCCCAGTCAACAAAGATGGTTATATCTGGGTGAAGCTCATCTGCAAGTTGAACAAGATACATAAAGTCTGAAAAGCAAATACCCTACTTGCTCAGCGAGATTCCTATCTGCAACGTTGACTGGTTCAAAAGTCACTTCCGGAAGAACTCTTCAAATGCAGACTGACAAAGGTTGACCGTTTCGTATCTTTTGTCAACAACAAAGTGTGAAGATGGTCAGTTACATCCCCCAAAAATTAAAAGTACAAAAATACTTATAAGTTAATAGCTACTGAATGTTGTGACCCCCAGTTTCATCTGTCTGACCCTCATATATCTTGGAAGGGGGTCATTTTGACTGTTTCTTAAAATGTCTACAGGGAACACTGCTGTACAAGTTATAACCTGTCTTGCTTTCCGATGCTCCATATATCAAAATAGATCTTCTTCACCTTTAACCCCCCCCCCCCCATAAGATTTTGCTACCACAGCTCAGACGGCAGCTATCTAAATGGTGGGCATTTCTCAATGCCAGAGCACTATTTCTATGCAGGAAAAAGCTACACACACAAAATCTCACCCCCAACTCTGGGTGAATGGCCCAAGTTTAAATTTTAGCAGAAGAATGCAGTCAACAACCACAGAAGCAGGAAGAGGCCATGCTAGGCTCAGTAAGACTAGGAGCTGACTCACCAACAGAAGCAGGAAGAGGCCATGCCAGGCTCAGTAAGACTAGGAGCTGACTCACCAACAGAAGCAGGAAGAGGCCATGCTAGGCTCAGTAAGACTAGGAGCTGACTCACCAACAGAGCAGGAAGAGGCCATGCTAGGCTCAGTAAGACTAGGAGCTGACTCACCAACAGCAGCGATGCGACTCATGAGAAGATCCTGGGGGAGGAAGGTCTTGTCCTGACAAGAGCGGATCTGGGAACCAATCAGCTCCGAGTTGGTGGCCAGAATGTTTTTCGACTCCTCCGACAGGTTGACGCCACCCATGGTTGCAACATCGTTGATGTCATCGTTGTCGTCCCTGGATGCGATTCACAGATCTTAGGAAAATCACCTTAACACAGGTTTTGACAACTGTGCAGGAGACCCACAGTTGCAGGTAAGCGCAATGTGCTATCATGAGTACTCAGGGTATTATTCCGGAGTCAGCTAAATTGCTGGGTAGAAGCTGACATGTGCTTGCCGGCATGTCTGTGGGTGGGAGGGGGTTACACGAGTGGGTGGGTGGCTGCGTATGTGCACAAGCACATGTGTGGGTAAATGCATGTGGGTGCGACAACCACAACTGACAACTGTGTAAGTGAAACAGAATCCCAGTAGAATCCAGCATGCTGCATCACAATTATTCCGTACAAGCTGAAGCCAGCTCCACCTGGAGATAACCGTGGGCATTATGAGGGTGTGCTTGCGTGAATGCATACATTGTAACAGTCTTAAAATAGCGCTTGATAATTGTGCAGGCGACACAAAATTGGTTGAAAGAAAGCACAGTATGCTGAGCTATAATGACTGCTCCACAAACGCTAAAGTAAGCCACAGAGAAAAAAACAAAATACTGGGTACTCACATGTGTATACTGTGTCCATGCATGTGTTTGTGTGTCTGTGTGTTTGTGAACACAGATCCACTTTAACCCCTTTGCTGCCATGACGTCATTTGAACATAACATGTAAATGTACGAAATTTGAAACCCCTAAGCCTTTTTTTGTCTTCTTTTTTGCACCGGCATGTGAAAAGATTTTGATGAAAATGAGTGGCATTGAAAACATGTTATAGGACCAGGAAGTACACTGTTTGCAGGCGCGTCTATGCATCTTTCAGCCCAGAAATTTTACAGGCTGGGGCAGTGAAAGGGTTAATAATGACTGAGCACCAACACTAACATGCATGTGTCTGACCAGATGTTTAAACAAAATTCACGTCTATTAAGACAACACTACACAGATATGACATGTATGCCAGTCAGACCACATTCAGTACCATGTGCATTTCAAAACACAACTAAACTGAGTTATTCCTGGCTTTTCCCGCAAGTAACAAAAAGGCTGGTTGATTCCAAACAAACAAAAAGACACCTTCAAAATAAGTAATCATGCACATTTATTGATGAGGGATATCAGTTTTAATCGAACAAGGCAATTTAAATCATCTGAATGCATTATGCAACCCACAAGGAAACACACTACCAAAAGGTAGTAAATCAAAAGCTTGGGAGGAAGGAAACAGTTCTTTAAGGTCAGCAAGGAACTATCACACACTTTAAAAAAACACACCCACAAATCTACTCACTTGAGGGCTTCAAATTTCCGTTTCTCTTTGTGCGACGCTGCTAAACTGTTGGTGTCCAGCTTCTGAGCATGGGCTGCCAGTGCTGCCGTCACAGTGGCAGAAGCTCCACCTTTGATTCGTGAGGCATTGGCTGCTTGCGAAGCTGCAGGCTTTGATGTCTGCAAGAGAACTTTGCTGGACGCAGGGCCAAGTTGCGACAGAGGAGGACGCACTGTTTGAGGCACAGGTACCTTGTTCTGGATCTGTGTTGCCGTCACCATATTGGCTTTCTGTTGGGCCAGAACAGAATTACCAGGCGGGGTAATTGTCTGTGGTCGAGTCAACAGAGAGGCACCTTGGAACGATTTGGGTTGTTTCAACGCAGCATTTGTCTGAATTGGCAATATGAAAGACGGATTAGACATGAAAGCAAGCATGCAAGCATGAATTTTTTTTAAATATTTTTTTTTTGAATATGTACAAACAGATACATGTACATGATCAGTCTGAAAAAAATATGTATGCTGAAGTTCCCCACCTACTCCACTACACTTTTTTCAAAACTTTGTTTTTCAGTCACCCATATCACTATTTCCTTCAAAAATTACAAACATGGTAACAAATCAAAGTATAAGATGCATGCTGCAATGGAGCTGTTGAAACTATTTGGCAAAACTATAATACTTCTGGATGACAGGCTCTGACATGTGTCGATTTATTTTATATACATTATACGTGTCCACTTGCTGAGCACCTCGTCTCAAGATGAGTCCTAAGCACTTCACTGTGGCAACTACGGCGCTAGCCCTGCTGCCAAGACCCCCTCCCCAGCAATGAGTGACTGCAGCTCTACCAGGCACATTTCAAATATCCACTTAAGTTGTTACAGTGCTGTTTACTTGTTACGTGGCTGGTGCTGTGTGCAGTGGCATCCATTTGGGCACTGTGAGTTACGGACACCAACCAGAAAGTACCAGTAACAAGTTTTGTCTCGAAAGCTCACACAACTTATGGCCCATTTGTCTCCCCTCTTGTGAGTGTGGGTCAAATATATGTTTGCAGGGAAAATGATCAAACAAATTCTCTCTGATGTAATGTTGATGGTCATGGTAATGTGCAGTAAAAAAAAATCTACATTGAAAGAACATGCTCACACACAGCACTTGAGAAAGAGAAGAAAATGTACAAACAAAAAAGACATAAAGACATGAACTCAAAACTGCTCACTACCCCCCCCCCCCAAAAAAAAAAAAAAAAAAAACCCACAACAACAACTCCAAACAGTGTTCTACAATCATTTGCTGACAGTAGACAATTACAACACACACAAAAAGCAATAAGAACCAAACCCACCAGCGCTGGTCTGACTATGGCAGTAGGCTGTGCTGCAATTTGTGGTCTGTGAACGGTCGCTGGTGTAGCCTGAGATGTCGTGGTTGTTATGACAACCTCGTGAGGTGGAGGCCGAATCCCGTCAATGCTCATCCTTCCCAACTGCATGGACTGACGCAGCATTGGCAGACTTTTCTGTAACAAAGTTTTACACCATCAGGTAAAGACAGAGAAAGTACACATGCTCAAGTAAAGACTGAGTAAGTAAAGACTATCAAGTATCAAGTAAAGACTAAATCAGTAAAGACTGTTGGAAGCCAGGCGCATGCACCCTTCAAACTGGCAGACTAAAAGAAAAAAGGTACTTTATTGTAACCTTTTCTAAACCTACAAAATTATTTACTTAGCGCTCCATGATTTACGAACCAAAACAAAGAGGGAAAAAGCCTGTGCAGGTCACAAAAGCTACCACAATATAAACAAAAACACTGAGGGGGAGGAGGAGAAAATGAAACAGAATGGAAACAACCAGACCATGATGAGACAATACCCATGAGAAGGGGACTCACCTTCAGGAAAGGGACTAGGTATGGCTGGGGAGACGATTTCAGCTCATGCTGCAACTTGTGTGTGAAACTCTCCGGCTCAACCTTCCCATCCTAAAAAGACAGCAGAGAAATAATTACATGAATTATCTGGTGCCAGCTCTGATTCTCATCACCGTCATGAACCACTCACCATCGTCTTCCCTGGCACACCCCACTGGGCTCTTCAATGCACATTCTCCTTCAAGTCTATAGACTGAATGAAACTCAAAGCATCGGTTTACAACATCCTTCCTCTAACCACTGCCATAACTGGTTACGCCACAGGCCTCCAAAAACTGTTAGCCAACTGAGAGTTTTTTGTTGGCACTCAAGTGGAAGTAAGTCTGTAACAGACATCTCAGTGTCAGGCATTTCTTTAATAACCACTCAAATGCTTATGCCAGAACAAATAAACCAAAATTGTTTGAACTGAGGTGAAAGTAATTTTTTCTCCCCGGTGGAAGCACACGATGTTAACAAGTGTGCTTTGATGCTATGTTCATTACACAGTCTCAGTATGCAAACTTTTCACAACTTCTACAGAGTGTGCTGACAGCATGACTTGAGTAGATGGATGCATGGAGATAAGTAATCAATTACAGCGAAATCAATTACAGCAGTTTGGAGGAAGGTACTAATGGTTGCTGGAAAGCAAGGCTTGGAATGCGAGTCTGAATCAACTAATGTATGTGTGAGCAAGTGCTCTTTGTATATGTTTTAACGGCAGTCCCGCAACGGTTATCAGATCAACGCAATTTCATTACTGTACTATTAGTAACCCAGGAACCGGAGCAGACGACGCTTTTGTTTTGAAGTGTGGCATGTGGCGTAATGCCACATGGCCTTCACACAGCTGACCGGCAATAGCTGCCAGTGCGCGCCATTTTCAAATCTGTTTTCTCCCTTAATATCTTGACCGCTTGTTTACCTACTCTTTGTTCACCTAGTCCTTTTTATGCACTAAGCCATGTGTAATATATTTTGGCATCTTAGAATGTTTATCTAACGTTTATTTAGACGCAGGATCAAGCTTAATGAGAAGCCAATGCCTTTCTAGGTCCATTCTTTTTATAGCCGTTCTCTGTTTAGTGCTAGTGAATAGTAGTGAATCGTTGTTTTGACTCGATTAAAGTAATTCTGTGTCAATCAATGCTTTGTCATATAGTATTTTATTTAGCTGACTTCATGTTTAGTGTTTATTTGGGGTTGAAATGAATAAGTATTGTGTACTGCAGAAGCTACATTGTACTCATAGACTGCTTAATATCACCATCAGCGCTGCTGCCACTAAGGTAGCACGCCCCAGGCGAAAGTTCGCAACGATTGTTTTAGTGCTAGTCTTTGAGTGTGCCTTGCTTCTCTTACAGAGCGTTGTATTGTAATTGTTATGTACTATTTTAACCATGGGAGCGTGCACTTTATTCTGATGTCAGTTTCAGTAACATTAATATTTTGTACATTGTGTTAGTTGTGATTTAGTTGTATGAATCTGTTCATAGACAGGCGCAAGCCACGCTTCCCACTCTTGTTGTAAATAAAATAAGTCATGTGTGTACAGTTTGTTTATACGGTTTAAAAGATTGTCACTGTAGCTTTTATTTGATGTTTTTCATGTTTTGATTGGTTTAGTTGCTGTAAACTGTATTTGTGCGGGCCAAGGAAACACAATCGCCAGCCATTTTGTGGTCCAGAGGGGTGATTTCATTGTAGCGATAGCGTGTGTTCCTTGCTGCCCGCGCTGTTCTCTTATCTATGCATGCGAGTGAGGATTTTGGGTGTGCTGAAAATTGTCTGCTGCTGAGCAAACAAAACGGGATTGCTGCCGTACACCTGCTGTGGTCTCCATTTTCCTGACTCTGCTGCCTGTGTCCTGTCCTTCTACCACTCCTCTCCATTCCATATGTTTGAAGCAATGAACATTTCCCTCCACAACTTACAATGATTCTCAATCATCCACAACCCCCCACCCCCACCCCCCAATTTACAATGATTCTGAATCACCAACAATTTCCCCCCACAATCAATCTCAACCACCCACAATTTACAATGATTCTGAATCACCAACAATTTCCAACCCCAACTCATAATAAATCTGAATCACCCACAGTTTCCTCCCACAACTTACAATGACTCTGAATCACCCACAATTATTTACAGTGCTTCTGAATCGCCCACAATTTATAGTGATTCTCAATTACCCACAATTTAGTGGTTCTGAATCACCCACAATTTATAGTGATTCTCAGCCACCCACAATTTACAGTGGTTCTGAATCACCCACAATTTACAGTGGTGCTGAATCACCCACAATTTACAGTGGTTCTGAATCACCCAAAATTTATGATTCTGAATCCCCCACAATTGACAATGATTCTGAATCGCCCACAACTGACAATGATTCTGAATCACCCACAACTGATGATGATTCTGAATTGCCCACAACTGATGATTCTGAATCACACACAACTGATGATGATTCTGAACTGCCCACAACTGACGATGATTCTGAATCACCCACAACTGACAGTGATTCTGAATGGCCCACAATTTTCGCCGACAACTTACAATGATTCTCAATCACCCACAATTTCTGCCCACAACTTTTAATGATTCTCAACCACCCATAACTTACAATGATTCTGGATCACCAACAATTTCACCCCATGACTTTGCATGATTCTCAATCACCCACAGTTTCCATCCACAACTTACAATGAGCCCTTGGATGAGGTCACGGACGCTCTTGACGGTGCTAGCTGGCTGGTTGGCTGCCAACTTGAGAAGTGTGGACAAAAAGTTTTTGCACTTTTTCACATTCTCCAGCATCATCTTGTCTGGAATTAAAACAGCAGTCATTAGCCCTGTTTAAAGTATCACCCACAAAATCCAAAAGCACAACTGAGCACTCTGAAGAATTTTGTATGCCACAGCCAAGATTTTGTGATCGTGAAGGTAACTGACGCTGATCATTTTTGCCATACCGCCATGCAAGGTTACCTGTAATCTGGAACTAAATGAATTTTACTCAAAACAAGCAGTGTCATAGAATGATGAACAGGTGCACTTGTAGTGCCAAAAATTCTGATTAAGACAGGGTAACTTAAAACTACACTGGCAAGGGAAAAAACACATGAAAGAACATATAAAAACAAATAAGACATGGCGAAAAACAACATTTTCAACCCTTCTGCATGTCTGTACATACATAAATTACAATTGAAATATGTTTGATCACGGCTTAGTTTGTGGTTAAAGTGCCCAACAGTTTGAGATGCAAGGGAGAAAGGATTAAGTGGCTTTGTTTGGGGTCAAACTGCCCCACAGTTGCAGATACAGGGTGGTCAAAGTGCTCAGTAGTTGCACGTCCAGCCTTCCAGGGGAGTAAGGGTTATGTGGCTTTGTTTGGGGTCAAACTGGCCAACAGTTTCAGATACAAGGAGAAAGGGTTAAGTGGCTTTGTTGGGGGTCAAACTAGTTCCAGATACAGGGACTGAGGGAGCAAGGGTGAAGTGGCTTTGGGGTCAAACTGGCCAACAGTTCCACACAGTGGCAGAAAGGACTGACAGCTTTTGGGGTCAAACAGGCCAACAGTTTCCGATACAAGGAGAAAGGGTTAAGTGGCTTTGTTTGGGGTCAAACTGGCCAACAGTTTCAGATACAGGGAGAAAGGTTAAGTGGCTTTGTTTGGGGGTCAAACTGGCCAACAGTTTCAGATACAGGGAGAAAGGTTAAGTGGCTTTGTTTGGGGTCAAACTGGCCAACAGTTTCCGATACAAGGAGAAAGGGTTAAGTGGCTTTGTTTGGGGTCAAACTGGCCAACAGTTTCAGATACAGGGAGAAAGGTTAAGTGGCTTTGTTTGGGGTCAAACTGGCCAACAGATTCAGATACAAGGAGAAAGGTTACGTGGCTTTGTTTGGGGTCAAACTGCCAAGCAGCTGCAGGTCCTGGGGAGAAAGGGGTAAGCGGCTTTGTTTGGGGTCAACCTGGCCAACTCTGCTAGTAAAATGATGGAAGGGTTAAACAGCGTGACACTAACTCAGTTCAGGAACAGTAGTGACACTGGAAGCAGCGACAACAGCAGGCTGGGGTTGTGCAATGGACGGAGCGGGCATGTTGGGCGCTGGATGGGTGATGACTCGAGGGGCTGGAGGTTGTGTCAAGGTCACAGGCTGACCTCGTGCTTGGCCTCCTGGCTGAATAACAATGGTGCCAGTGGCGGGGCGAGGCAATGTTGCTGTTGTCACTGGCTGAAAACAGCAAAAGAATGCTTCATTCACAGTATCACTGTGTCAGTTCTTCACTTCATCTTCCCTGTTGTGAGAGAGTGGGTGAAAGACAGAGAGAGTGTGTGTGTGAGTGCACGCATGTATGTGTGTATGTGCATGCCTATGTGTGTCATATTGTATTGTGTATGTGTACTGTACTTGCATTGTGCCTGTGTGCATACCTGTGTGTATGTCTTTGTATCTGCATGTGTGTGCATCTGCACATCAATTGTTATCATATAATTATACGCTTAATACACATTTATAAAGACCAACAGCGTCCCACCTTTATACTGTAGTGTACACAGTATAACTGACAATGCACTAGCACTTTCCAAGCAGAATAACCACAAGTGAAACTAAGTAAAACATACATATTTTCAGATTTTGTTTTTGTTTTTTTTCATTAAAAAGACCACCAAACAACAGTCAAAACAGCTGACCACTGGTGGTTTACATCGATTATCAATATTCCCATTGACTAACCAGTCAGAATAGTTAACTGTTAGTCGCTGTTGTAAATTAGTGGTTTAAAACAACAGTCAGTGTGACAACACTTGCCCGGTCACCCAAGGTAGGGGTGTGTGTGTGTGTGTGTGTGTGTGTGTTTAGCAGAGTAATAATACTAATTGCTTAGAACACAGCTTTATAATTATGTACCTGTTTTAAATTATTGTAACGTCTCTCTGTTTTATAGCATTTTTATTTTATTTTTTTAATGTGCCATTTTACAAGTATTTGTTTTATGTTAGTGTATTTTATTAAGTATGTATTATGAGATTGTTTGTATATGTTAGTAAATGTAAATGTAATATCTTATGTACATGTATGTGAACAAGCGCGTTGAGCTCGCTCAGCGGGGAATAGTGTTATAGAAAATGTATGTATTATTATTATTATTATTATTAATACTAAATGCCTGTGGAGTGTGGGCAAGCCAAGACCAAAGTCTGCTAGCCCATCCGCCAGGTCATTCTTTTGCCTCCTGTGATGATTTCTCTGAACTGATACTTTCTGATCACCAGAGAAGAGATCAAAGCAGCGTCACCTCTAATGCACTGTCGTCACCATTCTAACTTGGCTAAAACTGTCAAAACAAGGCTGAATGTGAAATGAAAAATAAAATTTTAAACACCCTTCATGTAATATTGGGGGTTGGGTGGGGGGGGGGGGGGATATCAGGTTCATAATAATTTGATTGGACCAGTGGACTTTAATACATTTACTAGTCCAGTGGGCTGGTAAAAAATGATGAACTTCTGCAGGCTTGTTAGTGTCACCTACCCGCTGAATTTTGAAGCCAGTGGTGGTGGTGATGGGAACGGAGGTGGTGGTGATGACGCTGCTGGGGTGGAGGGTGGCACCGGCGGGCTGTCCTGGCCCAGTCTGCACCAGCATCAGCTGGCCTTGTTCATTCCGCATCAACAGCGTGCCCTGGGGGAAGGTGACTGGGTTCTGCCACATTCACAACCACAGCCACGCAAAGATCAGACAGGTATGAGGTAACCATTATGTTATTGTTACAGTTGACGCAGGTGGAAAAAATAGTTTCACATTCTAATTATTTCTCCAACGTACTGTGCTAACAGCCACCGAAAGTTTGCCAGTTCCAGAATAAAATGCTGCATCTTCTACACTAGGTAGCAACTGCTCCACCTCTTTTGGGTCATTTGATTTGTTGGGAAACAGTTAAACCTTACAGTTTCTGCGGAACTAAAGCAAAGACACGAGCTGGCCTGAAAATGCAGGAAATGTGCAAATACAATTTCCACCAGCAGACATCATTTTGCTCTTCTCAGAGCTTTCAATATTTGCAAAATCAAGTACTTTCCAGCATCAAATTTGCCGCAGCCATACTGATTCATGAATTCAAGTTACCAATAAAGAGCAGAACAAATGTTGGCTTGTGTAGCTGTGATATAGTTCGATACTTTTGCCACACATTCCACAATTTCCAGTCTTGTTTATGAGGTTGATTATGAACACTTATCAGGCACCTCATCTCAAGATGAGGCCTATGTGGCATGTGCTTCACAATGCCAACTATATAGTGCTATTTTCTGCTTCAAAGTAGACCCATTGTGCTCGCCTCTAGTTATACGTGACTGAATGAGTGTAGCTTTATAGAGCATGTTTTTGAATATCCACTGAAGCAGTATACTTACACAGTCAGGCTTGCAGCACTGTTTGCTCATTACACGGCTGGTGCCACATAAAACTGCTGCTGTCTTGGCACACATTCGGTGCACACCATACAACCATGCACCAGTTTACAGTGTCCCTTTATTCAAAGCCACACATGTAGGGTGAAAGTGTGCAACTGTTTAGCTGTAACATGCCACCTACACTTTAGGTGGAATGACCAGGATCATTCAGTCACTTACTGCTGCAACACGGGTGACAGGAGTGGAAAGGATACCAAAATATGACTAGGACTCGTAGGAGTCAGCACAGAAAGTTGACCCTGGAGAACAAAATTCTCCCACCACTCCTGCTAGGAATGGAATCTGTGACCATTCAATCACGTCTGGTGCTCTGCCATGGAGCTGTCCTTTCTCCCCTACGTTACTGATTATGATACAGACAGCTAGACACAAAACAGCAGCATTCGTGGTCTGTTTTCTTTACTTTCAAATACTGATTTTATTATTTTTTATTACTTTCAAACATTGATTTTGCTATATTTAGACAAACAATACAAGAAATCAAGTGAAAACTGCTGTATGTCCATTAAAAAATTTACGTTCCAGTTGACTGGGCCCATGATCCTTCTTCAGTATGGTTCCCCTTTGATTATTTATTTGTAAGTTAATGTGTTAAATGCATACCAACAGCAATACACATGAGACCCCCCCCCCCCCCTTTTTTTTTTTTTTTTTTTTTTCAAATCAGGGGATTCAGCTTAGCCCAGTAACTCCTGAGAAGTCAATACAGAAATCACTGCAAAAGCTATGACCTGAAACCACTTCTTCATCCACAATAAACAAGCATGAAAAAGGTGCAAATGCCTTAATACTGTAATAGTAATAGTTGTAAAATCCCATCCATATAAATTATAATTCTGGTAATCAAATATTTACTAAAATATTAGTAAAAGATTCGGATATTCAAAAACAAAAAAGCAAAAAACTGCAGTGTACCATAATACTAATACTTTACTGATAGTAATACTAATACTAGTAATACTTAATGGTATTACTACTTTTACTAGTAATAATAACAATAATAATATACCAGATACAAATCTCATGCCTAACATCATTGCCTCGCAAACAAAATAAAACAAAACAAACAAAAAACCTTAAAAAGGTAAAGAAGAAAAAAATCATTTAATTTAAGTTTATGCTACCTGGAAAATTAAAGTCTATAAACTGCACAAACAAAAAGTAAACAAACAAAAACAACTTGTGAAGTGTTTTAACCAGTTGGCAAATTAGTGAAACCTATCACTATCATGCACAATTTAATAATAATTTTATACTAAACAACGATTTTAGTAACAAACACTGTACACTTAAGCTTTATTGATACGACTGTAAAATGTATACTGACTAGGCTCTGAGCAGTGGTTCCAGTATACTATGTAGTAATTAAACAGATTTTTTAGTAACTACTGATTAGGCAAGTTAGTACAATGCTTTGTGTTCAGTAAAATGTGCAATAACTTTGCAGATCATCACAAATCATGATTTAGATGTCAACCAGGAAGACTAGGTTCCACAACCATGCAGTACTTACACCTGAGCCTGGTGGGCCTGGCTGGCGAGGAGCAATGTTAGGCTGCTGCGAGATCCTCACAGGTGCTGTTACTCGCATGCCGGGTTTCACCACAGCACTGGCCGCAACACTTGCCAGCCGTGGTGTCCCCTGCGTACCGGACACATTCACAACTTGCATCGGCTGCGTCATGTTGGCCTGTGTGGTCACCACAGCAGGCTGCTGTACAACAGTCACTTGCTGTGGGTGCGGATGCGTCCGAACAGTAATGATGCTGGGGTTAGACACACCTGCCACACCTTTGAGCGTCGTGTTGACTAATGTCCCTGAATGAGCCACACTGACACCTGTCGGGTCTGGTTTGAGGTGCACTGCAGTTGGTGCACCAACGTCTTGTTTTACAATAAAGTGCTGGTTTGGGTGGGCACCGTCTTGCTTTATAGCCAAAGTAGCACCCCCTTCTTGCTTCACAATGAAACCTTGCTGTGGTATAGTAACTGCGCGGTCTTTCATGACATGAATAGAATGCGCACTACCATTATGAACAACAGTCATTGGTTTCTGTTCAGCCGCAATAGTGTTAGCTATGTTATGGATGGTGCTACTGGCAGTAGCATTTGTCCTTGTTACTGCGCCCATGCTTGAAACATGCACAGCATGCACATTGTTTGAAACTCCAGTAGGAACAGTTGCTTGGGAGATCACACCTCCACCACTTGTAATAAACTGTGTAGTGTTTGTAGAAGATACTGGCGTGGAACTGGGCTGAGTAACTATTCTTATTGTAGGGGTTGAGATCTTCTGCCCATCAACCCTGCCATTGCTACCTATGTTCGTGTTTACATTCACATGTGACACTCCTCCACCGCTTACAGGTGTACTAGATGAATTAATAATCGACGATATCCCTATAATCTCTGCATTCGATAACTTAGGAGTCGAAACCGATACATGAGTGTTCAGAGTACTGTTATTCGACACAGATCCTTTCTGACTTGGAATCACTGTTTGATTTGCGAGGAAGAGAGGACGAACAGAAGTGGATGTTGATGTTGTCCCGCCTATGTGATTGTTGTTGTAGGACGAGTCTGTGAGAGTTTTGGGTGCTTGAGTGCTAGCTGGGGATGCTAACTGTGTTTCAAGGGATCCAACTAAGGCGTTTACCGCATTTTCATCAATCTCTGAAGATAAGAAATCGTCGATGGACCCATGGTCCGCCATTTCAGTAGCTCGCCAAATTTTGGACTGAATGTGCGCATGTGCAGGATAGAGAATTATGGGACTTTTCCAGGACGGAAGCGCCGTCTAGTGGTGATCAGAAGAGGAAAGCGCCATGTTAGGCTGAAAAAACATCAGTCTATGAACTTCATCCCAAATCATCTTGTTTCGAAGTTCAGTTGAGAAGATTTTCAGCGATGAGTCAAGGAATACCTTACCTTGGCAGTAAAATCAGCCTTATTTCGAAGGCTGAAATTCGTTATGAAGGGATTCTATATACCATTGATCCCAACGAGTCGACTGTTGCGCTCGCCAAAGGTGAGGGGAGACAAAAAGCTTGTAAAAGTTATGAAAATGTCTTTTTACTCAGTTTCCTTTTGCGACTTGTGAGTCTCTGTTGGTGTGTATGGTACGTTACTTTTTATTTAAATAGGTAGACAGTTTGGTTGACAGATATGCCGTTACGAAGCTGAAATTACAACTCGGATGAAGTTAGAACTGGAAGTCGAAGGGAGAATGAAAGTTGCACAAAGACTTGCATTTCTGCTGTAGTCAGTACCTCTACAGCAACACGCCTTTATAATTATTGCAAGTGTTTTATAGAGTAACGCGAATTTTGTCCATATGCTGCTTAGTATCCAGTCGCAACGGTTGAAGTACTAAAATCATTGAAACGGGCGCGTTCAGTCTTGGAGAATTCTGATTCGTTATTTTGGCTAGACCTGTCAAAGGACTGTTCTCCCCATAGTCACTAGTCGGTGTCGATCGGTACGTTCAAACAAAAAGATTGCTGACTTTGTAAAGAGGACGGGGGGTGGGGGAGGAGTAAGTAATTGAGTGAAATTGCTATCTGCCAGGTGAGGAAATAACCACTAATAGTCCCTGCATTGTACGAAACTAGATCCAGAGCCAGAAGAACTAGCTTTCTCAAAATGTTTTGTTATCAATATCACAGTCATACAAGGTATCAAAATAAGAAATGAAAATGTATTGATTTAGTGTGCATATGTCAAATTGTAAGTTACCGCTTTTATTGCATGTGCAAATTCTGTCCACTTTTTTCGAGAAGCAATATTTTTCCTATTTGTATTTCATTTTCAAATTGACTTTGCAGAACATAGATGTAGACACCCCCCCCACCCCCACCCCCCCAACACACACACACACACACACACACACACACACACATCCCGTCTTTCAGAGGCCACCATTTTGTATTGTGTGTGATGTCTCAGACACTGAAACATGGACAAACTACCAGTTCAGGACTGATGTAGGTATAAAAATAAGATATACATTCAAAAATACAACAGCCATAAAATTGAAGGGAAAAAACACCTCAGCAGTGTCCACTTTTAGCCCCATTGTTTCACCATCTTCAAATGGTTTGAGAGTGTGTGCATGTGGATGGAATGAACTTAAAGTATGCAGTACATTGGCATATCCACATATCAGTTCATTCTGTACTATGCTAGTGCTATACACAAGCACACGTATCCTCAAACCAGTTGAGGACAGCAAATCAATGGCGCTAAAAGTGGCTATTGCCAACACCTTGTCCCAGTCGTTTCTGTTTGAGGCAGTTAATGTCTTCAGTATTGTTTTAACCTGTACCACACTCTAACTAGTCTAAGCAGAGGATAATGGCAGTCATTATTTGCCGACTCCACTGTGTCTTAAGCCCGTTCTTAATTGGGCAAATGTTTCTTCGCAAACCTAGTTGGAAGTATTCGGCGAAGCTAGTTGGTTCTTAATTGGGCCAACTTTTCTTTGCGAACCTAGTTGGAAGTATTCATCAAAGCTATATTCGGGGTCCAAAAAGCTTCGCTCAACATGCTCTGGGAACATTCGCCCTATTGGACAATCATTGCCTCTGATTGGCTGAGAGCAGAGCTCTCCTGTGGATGAAGAAAAAATAAAAATGGATGACTGTGTCACTAGGTTCTTCACTCACTTCGGAGGGAATTTGTTTATTTGTTGACTTGTGGGAGGCGCAGCCTTGTCTCAGAGACCCAGAATGAGATAGTAGTTAGTTGAATTACCCTGTGAGGGATGATTAAAGTATATTGACTTGACTTTAGCCTACATTTTTGATCATGCTGTCTTTTGCGCATCTGCTGCAAGTTTGGGCTGAAGCTTGCATCTCATTACAAGCCAGTTGAGAATGAAGTAAAGCTTGGGCTGTCCGAACCATATTCGGCGAACTAAAAGTTCAGTTAAGAAACAAATCATAGTTCGTCGAAGTGTCTGAAGTATGTTCGGGTGAACAAACATTCGCCCAGTTAAGAATGGGCTTTAGACTTGGTGTCTGATCAGACAATATGCTCTTCAACTTAGTATTTTAAAAGGTTTGAAAACAAAGTTTCATATGCGAGTGCTATGGTGTTGAGCAAGACAGCAGGAGACAAAAAGGTGCACTGTCATTGGTCCATTCAGTAAGCTGTTCGCAAAAGAATGCCATTGGCCAGGTAAACAAAAGTGGTTTACTGATCAATTTAAAATGTTGGATGGTTATGTTTTGGTCAGATAATGGATGAGACACTATTGTCAAGTTTTCTAGAGGCTGATTATCCACTACATAAATGAGTCAGGTCACAGATTGCAGCTAAAAACCAATGGTTGCAGAAATGATGCAGGACAAAATATTGTTTGAAACTGAATTTGACAGTCACAAGGAATAGCTGTGTGAGATAAGTCACAAACGATGTCCAGGATTGCTAAGAGCATTAGTGCCAGAAATAATTGCAGCAGAAGTTTTTTGTTGGTGGATGTGTGTGCTCCTTAATCATAGTGATTATGTCCTTTGCAGACCAAACCATGCTTTGTTGTTTCAGTTCGTTCTTTTGGGACAGAGGACCGCCCAACTGATCGACCAGTTCCACCTCGAGATGAGATCTTTGAGTACATCATCTTCCGTGGCAGTGATATCAAGGACCTTCACGTTTGCGAGCCACCTAAAGCTCAGTCTTTGGGGGGACTGCCACAGGATCCTGCCATAGTCAAGGTATCACTGCAACATTGAATGGCCTGTTGATTGTGGGACTGACTGTGTTTCAGATCTGAAAGCAAGACCTTTCAGCATGTTCAACTGTAATCGTCATGAATGACTTTACGCATGGAAAAGTGAACTGAAGCATACCCCCACCCCCCAGTCAGAAGCAGGTGGAAGTTGATGACACAAAGTGCAACTCAAATCCAGTTTCGTTTGTGCAAGTACACGTCTGAAATGTTGCAAACAACACACAAATAGCAAACCAGTACAGTGAAGTTTGGTCTTTTTTTTTTTTGCTTCCATGTTTATTGCAGGAAGGCATACACATATCTGAACAGAGATATTGTCATTTGAAATGTGCTATTTTTGTTTGTTAGCCCGATTTCAGCAGGCTGCCGGTACCTGTTAGTATTACTAAGCAAAACGTAAGTTTTCCAAAGCAACAGCTTTTAAACTTGAAATCTTGTTCAATCTGAACTTGTGGGTTATTTCCATTCATATACATTCAGGGTCACATAGGGGAGATCGCCCCTCCCCAAACATTGCTCATCTTATTTTGGTATGTGTGTCGATTGAGTGTTTGCTGTTTTTGTTGTAAGCAGTCATCTACACAGAGCAGCCCACCTAATGTACCTGGAGGAGGTGTCCCAGGACAGGACAGTTACCAGTTTGGTGCTGGTGGTTATGGAGTGGTTGGTGGAGCCCCAAGCTCTGCATCTTTTGGTCAGCCACCTCCCGGACAGCAAGGTACGTTGTTATTCAGAATTGACCTACGTATTGCACCCCTGTCTTCAAATATATGCTTTGATCCATTTTTTGTTGTTTTTACTTTAAAAGCAGATTTGTTAATGTTATTGTTTGAAAACAAATTAATTTTTTACTGTGCACCCCCACTCAGTTTTTTCTTATTGAAATTCTTCTTGTGCATGTATGGCCCAGATGGAGGTTTCATTTTACTGATCAAAAAAAAAAAAAAAAATAGAGAACTAACCAGTATTTAAACTTACAACTCATTTTTCATTTTGTTTAATGCTGATTTTGTAAACCATACAGCATTTGTGTTGGGTTCTTCCTCACATTGTCATGGTTCAGTGATGCACATAAACTGAACTTAACTCAGTGAAAAGTATTGTTTAGTGCATGTAGTGTGGAACATGTAAGAACTTATTGTGTCACTAGAACAGCTCATAAGCTGATTCATCCATTTGTCTGCTAGTTCATGAGTAAATCATGCACAGAGAATTATGATCATCATAGCTGTTAACAGTATTTCTGATGCAAGGGGACTCAGCATGAAGCTGCACCACAAAGCAGCTGTCAGATAAATTGACACTGCAGTTTCTGCATCACCAAGACAATTTGGCATGACTGGAGTGGCTAACAAGTCACACTGATGCCAGCAAACTGGCAGTGTTGCATATCTTGTTGGGGCAGGAGGGCATGTCATTCTGCATGTTGCCCTGGTAAGCAATTCCTGCCTGAGGCAACCTATGCACAAAACATGCCACACCTTCAATGGATCAGTTCTGGCATAACCAGGACATGCACGCTATTTAACTGACATAATTTGAGATGAAAGACAATTCTGTTGAGCATAGTTCAGTTTTGCTTATGGTAGTGAGATGTATTATTTACGCTAGTCACAAGTGGTCTGTGTGCTCTCTCGTGCAGTTACCCCACATGTTACACAAAAAAGACCAGCTCTTATGACAGAATATGTTTTGAATAAATACAAATGTGTTTTAAGTAGAGGATTTAAGCAGTCTCTGGTTCAGCCTCAGTCTCTGGAATATGGGTGTGTGAAGTCACTTGTTAGACCATAGTAACTTTGCCAGGCTAGGGTGGGTGTCATCAAATGAGGTTACAGGTAGTTCGCTGCCTACATCAGTTTCCGCCACATTACTCATTTCCTGCAGTTCATTTGCATGCCAGACCAACCTCATTTTGCAATTATGTCCCCAAAGAGTGCAGAAAACGTAATTGTGATGATAGTTCTAAACCAGTTCCTTTCACTAGCTCCGAAATGGCTGACAGTAGGCTGCCTGCTCAAGCAGGTAAACAAACCAGCCAGGAATCTGCAAGTACCAGCAAAAGTCTGAGATCTTACCAGGCACTGGTGAAAAATGGTGATTGCCGTGGAAGGTCCCAAGCTTGAGGATACCAAAAGTAGTGCCGTTATCCATTTGGCTTGCACTGAATTTTGCAGCAAGTACGAGTGGCAAAATTTGAACTAGGTAAGAGCGGGGTTCGTAAAAAAAATGTCACATTGTGTTAGCATCATGTTTACAGGCTTTTTTTCTAAAGTGTTTGTGACCCCTTTGTATGTATCTGAAATATTTTCTTCCTCGCACTGATATAACCCATGGTTGACTGAGTGTTAAAAAACAAACAAGTTGCCTATCTACATTGTAGTTGTTTTTTCCCCACTTCTCTTAGGGTATGATTTTATTATGGAGTTGATGTTTCAAGTGTCATAAAGCAACTGCAGATATAAATCCACGAAGAGGTACTTGATACTAGGTTAAAGTGGGGGGAATGTTCCTGCACAGTGAGAAGAAAATGCATCCGAGTGCATTTATATTTTTGATTCTTTTTCTCAGAGGTGTTCCTGCTTCATTCTGTGTTTGGTTTTAGTTTAGTATATTTCACCAAACATTTCATTTTCTCAGTTGTGACAGTGAGAAGCCATGTGCAATGTCTTATGAAGGTTTGGCAGCTTTAAACAAGTACCATATAAACATATGGTGTCATAGCTGTTCTGCCCATGAAATGATGTTTAAAAAAAAAAAAAAAATCAAAGTAAACGTGCTGATGGTTATTTGAGTGATACTACATGTTTTCTGATCATGGGCAGACAAAATGAAAAAACTTGTGCAGGGAAATTCTTTAAATGAGGTCTGAAAGTTATTTCTATAGTAGAACCTCAACCTATATAACTTGTATAAGCCAAAACAGCAGGGACTGGTGATATTACAATCAGTTCTTAGTGGGAAAATTTCCTTTATGAAAACAGAAAAGATGAGGCATGTGAACCGTGAAGACTCTGTTCTGATTAAGTTTCCTTACCCAGAATTTGATGGTGAATCAGTTATGAAGAGTTCCACTGTAGGTGAAAAGCCTTATAAAGTTTTGTTGGCTCTAGGTTCTCGGGGCCCATCTCCCTTTCATAGGGAGTCTCCCGTCGACCCAGGTATTACTGGTCAGTTATTTTTCTTTAAAATATGCTACTGCCCAAACTTGCCACTGTTCCACAAGAGTATTCCCAAGTTTGTTGGGGGGGGGGGGGGGGGGGGTAATATGGAGGAGCCATGCCAGGTAAGATCCATTTTCACTGAATTTTGTAGCCTGTTTCTTTCCCCCTTTCTTCTTGGGAATACTCTTTTTCTTTGCTGCAGCAGTTGGTAGATGCCCGTTGCTTACAGTACACTAAATAAATGGTTTTATTTGTGAAGCTTACTCTGGCACCCTTTTCCTTTCTCATTCCTCCTGTGTTTTGTCTGCCAGACGTACATTTTAACTTGGCTTCTGTGCTTTGTTGTGCCAAATAAGTGTGTTGCGTTTGTGTGTATATATATATATCTGTCTGTTTCCGTCTTGTGTTAAGCCTCAAAGTGGTAGTCCAATCTTTATAACACATAGGTCAACCTTGATGTAATTGAAACATTGTTCTTTTTGAGTTTCTGATCAAGTTATGGAGTGCTTATTGTGCATTGAACTTTAAGATTTCTGGATAAGTTTGCTGAGCAGGGCCCACAGGCACCAGATAAACAACAGCTAATGTTGAGACATGTAACAGTGAAATTTATATTAAGTTTCACGCACTTCAGGGCCCATCAGATTATTACATGTTCTTGATGTAGGTGCATGTTGACATCAGCAGCAGCTTCAGTATACTTAAATGCATGAGAAGTATACGTGATTGAATGCAGTACAGGAACAAGAGAAACTAATCCTTAGTGATCAAAAGTGGTGGTGGAATGTGAATGCTTTGGCACTCACTGCGACTCAATATTTGAATGCACATAGTACATTTTATTTGAAAGAAAGTTTGAGTTAAAACAACATTATTTCACAGCTTTATGTGTGCTTGCTTGGGGTTTTGTGGGTTGCTTGATGTTAAGCTTCAGTCTTTTATGTGAAAGAATGAGTTATAAAATTGATGTCGATTTTGAAGGGGAAAAATTAAATACACTGCATCTATTCCACCAAAGTATATATTGCCTCATTTGCAACTGGTTTACTATAAATATAGCTGAGTACTTACCTAATGACAGAAATTCTCAAATCTTTTTTCTTTTCTTTTTTTTTGGGGGGGGGGGGGGGGGCGCGGGGGCTCAACCTGTTTATTTGGCTTCTTGTTTTTCTGGTTTCTTTTCCAGTGGTGATGAGTACCATAAATTGTAACTCACTTAGTTTTACTTGCAGTTTTTTGAGTTTATATTTTGGCCAGATTTATGTAGTTGACATTAACATCAAGTTGCCATCATTTTTTGTTTTGTATGGGTAATCTTGAAGGGGTAATCTATTTTGCATAATTTTTCTATGCACTGGGCCAAAATGTTTTTATGCAGTATAAGTTAATTTCTCATGTTATATTTCTGCTGTGCCCTTGACTTTATTTGGTGACATTACTGTTATGGCATGGCCACCTGGTTGCACTTCCAGACTGTCATGGGCCCACCTCGCCTTCCAACCGCAAGTCACCAACCCTTGACCAGGGTACGCAGTCCAGCCCAGACAAGGGTCAGGGTGGTCGGCAGCACCACCCGCAGTCTGTGTGGAATCACCACCGAGGGCACCCTGGTGACCAGCGGGCAGTGCATCCTCACCACCAGGGACAGCCTAACAATCAGCGCTCCAATCAGCAATATCAGCAGCAGCGACCTCACTCTGGCAACCAAGGGCAGGGGAATCGTGGCAGAGGCGGCAATCGTGGTAAATTGAGAAGTTGTTTGATCAAGACTTTTTTTATTTGATGAAGTCAAGTGACCCTGTTTGTTTTTACAGACCTGCTGACCTGTATGCTTTGGGCGTAGTAACCATACTTTCAGATCCTTAAATGCGCTGTGATCAGCCCATGTAAAAAAAAAAATGCACTTTACTATCTCTAAAATGACTCTTAGTCTACTGCTGTAGATAGCTTATAGTGGTTGCTTTTATTTATGATTAATGCTGGATTTTTAACAAAGAAAAGATTTTCTCTGCTGTCAGTTTTTACGTGCAGTTCTTAATGAAGTAGAGGTGTTTTTTAACAGGTGTGCAATGCAGCACATACCTGTTCATACTTTATTTAACTGTACACATCCTTACAAGCAGCTGAAGATGGTAAAACCAGATTTATATGGGGTCATGTCGCTGACCAAACTGCCTAAAGGCACTACAATAAATCTTACTAAGTGTGCGTTTACAGGCCTGTGAATGGAATAGAACTTCAGGATGCTGTGGCATTATGATGCTGTTTGGCAGGCCACACTGCTAAAGGCTTATGTGCTGGGTCAGACATGATCTGTTTCGTG
Organism: Alviniconcha strummeri; assembly: GCA_963584105.1. NCBI lineage: Eukaryota > Metazoa > Mollusca > Gastropoda > Provannidae > Alviniconcha > Alviniconcha strummeri. The sequence continues at coordinate 25,365,226 of OY757546.1, read as the reverse complement.
TAATCAGATGTAGGATTACAAAGTGAGGTGTTGCATGTATGGTTGAACATTCACAAACAAAAACCACAGAGAAACAGCTTTAGAAAGTTGGTCAGAGCCACACTCCAAGCACCGCTTTCCGGCACCTTCCTCCGAACTCTGCCAGATTTAGTTACACCACTGAAGAGGCACTCTTTATCTCCGCACAGCTGTCCAGCGACACTGTCAGCGCCCTCTGAAAGGTTCGGGTACTACTATGACTGTAGAAGCAACCTAGCGCCAAAGCACCCACATAAACATGAGATGCATCCACCCCGTGTGAAAGAAAGAGTTCCGTCTCAATTCAAACGATTGTGGTTTTATTTGTGCTGGTGTAAACTTTGTTGGCGGCTATAAATGACACGAGTTGTTTGTAACAAACTTACTACTGTTTGAGCACCAACAAAAAACTGCTCATTAGCTGACAATTTTCTGGACCCTGTGGTGTAACTAAATACAGCAGTGGTTGAAGGAAGGATGTTGTAAACCGGTGCTTGGAATTTGGGTCAGAACATCATTAGAATAAATGTGATGATTCCAGTCATACTGTTATTGTATAGAATATTAAATATTTATAGAGGATTTTTGTGCATTTTGACCGTTTTCAAGTATTGCCCCCAATCTGGTTTCAGAGGGTTTTACTTCAGACAGTTCCCATTCCAGAATGTACTAAAATGTGTGCCCTGAAATGTAATTTGTGAGTACATGTTCATTCTAATGGAGTTTATGCAGACGATTATGTGTCATACGCAGGAGGACAGCAGGTACGCAGTGCGCCAAGGGGGGGTCCCCGTGGTGGTGCTCCCCCCCGCCAGAACATGCGAGGTCGAGGGTCCTGGCGTCAAAATGCCGAGCCACTGAAGTTTGAAAGCGACTTTGACTTTGAAAGTTCCAACGCCCAGTTTGACAAGGAAGAGATTGAAAAGGAATTGAAACAGAAGCTGACAATTGGTGGTGGTAAGTTGGAGGATTGTAGCACGTGCAGTGAATGTATTTAAAGACATTATCTGCAAAGTAAAATGAATATTTTCCATCCTTTCCTTGAATTTATGTTGGCCCAGAAAGTTTATTTGCAGGATTTTGTTTAGAGCCTTACCTAAACAAAAGTGTTCCAGACTTTTCTTTTGTGTGAAACTACAGTGTATCCTGGATTTTTTGCTGTCATCTTCTGCAGACATGTGAACACACATTGATTTTATACGAGTTATTTTGTTTGGTATGTGTGTATGCATTATAAAGGTCCTAATGTGTGCTGTGTAGAGTTGATTCTTCTTCTTAATCTGGTTTTGCCTCAGTGTCACTTGCATGGTACCAAGGAGAGGAGTTGTTTCCCTCTGCTTAGGAACGGTATTGGGCGGTGCAGTGAAGCTGTTTTGCACGAGTGAATGCCCCTTGTAATCTTTCGTGCAAGAAGTCACGAGAGGTCACAGCATCACTTCCAGGCCAATTTCTGAGTAGGCATTACTTCATGCTGTATATAACAATGGAAGTTGAACCTCAAATTGTGAAGCAGTACAAATGCAACCATTGCTGCACTTGCAAAAAATACTGGGGAAAGGGGGTAGAGGGTGGGAAAAAGTGGCTGCATCGTTTTTCGGCTGACCTCAAGATCATGAGTTTGTAAAGAAAAGAGAAGATTTTGGGGCATCCTATAGCACGAGCAACAAGTTCTTGCTTATTGCCAGACACATTCTGACTCCAGGCCTCCAAAAATGCCTTTAAAGTTGGCAGTGCAAAATTCGCAAGTTCACTGTCTTCCATTGTGAAGGAAGTACGCACAGGAAGTAAAAGCAGCCAAAGGACTTAGCACTGCCGGGCAAAAGTCAAGGGAGTTAACAGCCCTGCCTGAACCACCCAAGAGCAGTCTGCCATTTATGTGATTAAGGTTCCACTGTACTATGAAATTAACCTGCCTGAAGACACAAGAGGACCATTATGAATTCAGCAAGTTGGGTAACTTGAGGTGGGTGTACCATGATTTTATTCCTTCTTGATTGATCACTTGGTTGATGGGACTGTGCAGGTAATGTGACCAGAAAGGTGGAAAGTGAAGTTGATGTGAGTGAAATTTATGATTTGCAAATGCTCATTGGGTGTCAGGAGCTGGAGCCCTCCTTTGTGCTATTCTGTGTGTTTTGCCAAAAGAAAAGAGGTTGGGTGGAATTTTGTGTGCCATACAGATGCCAAATCTCACTCAACTCCAACATGTACGCTTCTGCTAGTGCGCTGGTGGGTGTACATTTAATATGGGCGGGTTGTTGGCTAATTCATCCTCTGAAACGCTGCGTGTTACTGCTTTGAGTAATACAACGTCTTGAAACCATTTGTGAAATGAGTAGTACGACAGCTTGTAACTACTCGTGAACAAAAACATTATGGGTTGAGACAAACTGCGGTGCATGTTGAGAAGCACATGACAGTAACAGCAACAATTTGACTGTCTAGATGGTGTTCCAGGCGAGAAGCAGGTCAACGGGGACAAGGAGGGTGCTGCCGAGGAGGCTGAAGAGGTGGTGGAGGAAGAGGATGAGCCTGAGGTGTACTATGACAAAAGTAAATCCTTCTTCGACAACATCAGCTGTGATGCCACGTCCAAGGCTCAGGGGTTGGTATTGACTTCACTGTATCATTTCTCACTTGAAACCTTCCTCCTGTGCACCTTTCTGAACATCATTTACAGTCAGATACTGCTCTCTCACTGCAGCCTACTCCTCTGTTGAGTAGACAGTGTGCACAAGCACTGGCAGGTGGTCACAAAAACCCTTCTCATCATGAACCTTCCTGGTCGACTAATACTGTTACATAGAACCAGCTGTGATTGACAAGACTGTGATCATATTAAAACTTGAGATCTGATTATTGAAAGAATTTGTTGACATAAAGAATATCCTCCATTTCCCTTCTTGGGTGGGATGTTCAGTTTGTTTGCAACCATTGATAGTGTACATGATGTGCTTTGCCTTTTTACGGGCTTTAGGATTCAGTGACGCAGGCAGCTTGAACTCACATGACCTCCCAAGCAGTGGTGGTAAACCGGTATCCCAATATTGGAGTTTACTGCACGCAAATATGTATTCCATTTAGCATCTGTGCACACTAATGTAGTCGGGTATGGGTTAGTGGAGTTGACTGCAATTGGCCCTTTAAAAAAAAGTAATTGTGATGTTAGTACATGGTTCTTTTCAGACCTTCACCTTTGTCTTCCTTATACAAGAAAGCTGTTGTGATTGTATCAGCTTATGTCTTTTTTGGTTATGCTCCTATCTCAAATTACAGTATTATAATAACATTCCCCTTTCAAATTCCCTTTCTTTTTTCTTCCATCTCGTTGGGGTAGGGGGTGGGATGCTCCAGCGGGTGCATGCTTTCTGTTGGCATTGTATAAGTCTGATCTGTCTCAGGTCTGGTTCTAGGGGAAACCGCATCACATGGCGAGAGGAGCGGAAGTTGAACTCGGAAACATTTGGCGTATCTGAAGCACGACGAGGCTGGAGAGGACGGGGGGGCTACAGGGGTCGTGGAGGATACCGCGGCAGGGGAAGGGGTGGCTTCCAGAGAGATGGGAGAGACAGTTATGGATATGGAGGTAAGTGTTAGAAGTGAGAAACCACTCCGTGTGAATTAGCAGGTATTGCATACTATAATAGGCATTGCAACTAGAGAATGCTAAGCAGAAACATATACAAGTAGTGGAAAAACAACTCAAGTTTCAAAATAATACTTACAACAGTTAGGGTGGTTGGGAGGTTGTTCTGTGGTATCTACATTTGCTGGCTCATCTGGAACTGATGTTGGTTTTAGGAAGCTGTTTCAGTAATTCTTTCAAAGAACAAAGTGATGGTAATCTCCATCGAGATTTTATTTCCCTACCATTTTAAATGATCATGATCAGACTTCAACAATGAATACATTCTCATTATGGGTTCTTTCACAGTTTTAAACTTGGTATGATTGTTATTAATGTGGAACTGATCATAAATCCAGCTGTAATATAAGGAGACAACAAATGCATTTCCTGCTTCTGCATGTATCTTGATAATGACATTTTCTAAACTGCTGTTCATGTCACACTGCTGTTCATGTCACACTGCTTGCAGACATACTGTTCACCTGAGCAGTAATCAGTGATCTTGATGATGACATTTTCTAAACTGCTGTTCATGTCACACTGCTTGCAGACATACTGCTCACCTGAGCAGTAATCAGTGATCTGATGAAAGTAGAGAGAAAATTTATTTCCCTGTCTTTCATTTTGAAGGTTCACGTTATCAGCGTAATATCAGATCACAGTGTTCCAGCCATTTGCTTCTGGTTATTGATGTTTACTTACTGCAGGTGGTCGTGGCGGGCGAGGAGGAGGTCGAGGACGAGGGGGCTATGGTGATGACAGACGAGGGGGCTATGGTGATGATCGACGTTACAACGAGGACAGGCGAGGATCAGCCAATAGGGTAAGCAGATGTTTTTGTTTTTAATGTTGCGGAATAAGCATTTCCAATCATGCCAGAACTCGTGAATTTTCAAGATTTTAAATGCAGAAACCTCAGTTTTACAGTTGTCACAAATGCTATATCAGGATGGATAAACAGATTCACAAGCTTCTCATCCCTGAGCACTGAACTATAATGCTTGATTTCTTTTTGATGTTTTTATCTTGGAAGAACTTGGGAACAAAAGTTCTTGCTCATGCAGACCTGGATGGGCAGACGTTCTTAGTGAACTGCTGCTGTTACGGATTTGAAATGTCACAGTTGCCTGTGCGAATACTGATTCTTGTGTAAATTATTTGCAGAATCAAAACCAGAACGCAGTGGCACCATCCTAGGCACAAACGGTTGTTGACAGTTGAGGCCCGAGTCCAGATGTGTGCGACAGTTCAGTGATGGAAGCCAAGGCGACCAATCAGCGCCACATTGGGAGTGGACGTGGCATGGTGTCCAGCTGTGCCCTCCCACAACCCAAACTGCCAGTCAACCAACCAGTTGTGGACACGGTGCAAAGAAAGGCAGCTTTTCCCACCCCAGACACAAACAGGTGGCAGAAAACTTTGGCTTGTGTTCACTGCTCACAGTGCGTTCTTCACGTTTGTGCTGTAGTTATTTTTGGACAGTGGCTCGGTTTAGAGCCGAGGAATGAGGTACTGTGCTACCCTGCAAAAAAAATCCCTCGTCACGCCATGTTGTGGTGTGCCATGATTTGTGTCCCTTGTGCAGGTTGGCTGGATGTTGTCTCCCTTGTCATGGCAAGCAGCTAAAGAGAGGGACACTGAGCTACCGTGCCGGTGAGAACTGTGTTGAATTTGTCACCTGAATAAGGTTTAGTAAGAGTGACAAATCTATGCACATCATTCACCCATTACCAATTGGTGTCTGGTCATAGAACTTTGGGAGGGGTGGGGGGTGGAAGGGAGAGGATGTTGCTGTATTCTCTGTTTCCTCTTAATCGCTGCATGCACTCGCAGTTCAAAATGTTGTTTTGCCATCCACCCACAGTACCTACCTTTCGAGTCGGTGTACATTTTGCTTTTTGTTGCATGTCGTGAAAGAATTGTTTGGGGGATTATTTTTTCTTCCAAAACACATTGAACGGAGGCTGGGGTGTGGAGGAGACCACAGATACCAGCAATTTTGAGGTCTGTCCATCACTTGGGAACAAATGTGAACAGTGTTGAAAGCTGTCTCCTAAGTTGCAGCGGTTTGAAAACTGCTCTGACACAAAAGTACTCACTTTCTACCTTGATATAGAATGAACAAAATGAATTTGCAAGTCTTGCTTTTATTTCTAGTGTTGTTTTTGGTTTGTTTTTCTTTTCTTCTGACAGCAATTTGCAGATTCGGTGGTCATATAATGTAGTAGACATGCTCTGCTACAAAAGTACTCACTTTCTACGCCGTAATGTAAAAAACAAAAAACTTAATGTTCTTTCTGTTCTTTTTTTCTCCCACTGCAGTTTATTGTTTGGCAAGTGATCATTTATTATAGTATTCACAGAGCTGCCAACCCTTATGCTTCGGTTGTAGTTCATTCTGCCATAGTGGACTGTGCTACGCTGTAATGCTCACACTGAAGTCCTTTAGCCAGACCAACCTGGTGCTGGGCACTTGAATAACAACTACTGAAAAAAAGCCACTTGCTACCTGAAATAGTATTGCTGGTTGAGGGCCTGACAGTTGTACATGGCTGCTGCTGACAGGGTTGTACACACTGGTTTATCAACAGCTCCCTTCCCCCCACTGGTTTATCAACAGCTCCCTTCCCCCCACTGGTTTATCAACAGCTCCCTTCCCCCCACTGGTTTATCAACAGCTCCCTTCCCCCCACTGGTTTATCAACAGCTCCCTTCCCCCCACTGGTTTATCAACAACTCCCTTCCCCCCACTGGTTTATCAACAGCTCCCTTCCCCCCACTGGTTTATCAACAGCTCCCTTCCCCCCACTGGTTTATCAACAGCTCCCTTCCCCCCACTGGTTTATCAACAACTCCCTTCCCCCCACTGGTTTATCCAATCTTTGTACATAATGCCATGCATTCTGTGTGAACATAGGCATTTTTTCCCCATACATTCACATCTTTTTCTAAAGCTCACAATACGCAGACCCTGTTATGAGTGACATGCTGTCTGTTGAAATAGTTTTGACACATTTGGATCTTCTGCTGCTGAAAACGCAATGAAAAGAAAATCTTAAGAAAAATGTGTATGTAGCTTTTTGTTGTAAAAATGTAAGCTAGGATAACTTTTTTTTTTTTTTTTTAGTTCAGACTGAAACCATAGTTAAAGAAGAGAGGCAACTTTTGTTTGACTTAAGCCAAGTACAGTTTGTATGGTGTGGTTGTTTTTTTGGGGGGGTCCATTTTTTCTCTCATTTGTGTCCAAATATGGAAAATGACTGTTGGGGAGCCGAGTTGCCAAGTGTATGATACTGCAAATGTAACTCTAATAGATATTCGTGTACTACATGACTGAACATGTTTTTTAAAACTCCAAGGCAAATTTAGCTTCTTTGCATGTGTGTGTTTGATTTTGATGTATTCAAATACATTCCCACTCTGAATAGATATTTTGTTACACTCATTGAAGGGTTGGCAGCTCTGTTACAAACGCAACTGCTGTTTTGATGTGATTAGAAGCAGACCTCTAATAGAGAGCAGCTTCAGTTTTTGTTGCGTTTTCTGTGTAAATTAAGATGAGAGGGACAGGAATGTGGGCTGCAGTGGGTACATTTTGTGGTGCAGGAGAGAGGGGAAAAGTTGGGGTGAGGAAGGCTAGGGATTATCTAGACTGGATGAATATAGCTGCGGATTGGATGAGCAAAAACATACCGGGACATGGTGACTGTACGGCAAGTTTTTTGATGATGAGGAGAGAGAAAAACTGGGTGTTTGTACTTGATACTAATGTTAAAATGAGGTTGTGTTATATGTACTGTACATTGTGCTTTGCTTAGCTGTCAACAGGGCAGGTGCTGAGAGGGGGAATTCAGTAATTGGCAGGAAATCTCCCAACAGTGGGTAAAGCTTCCAAGGAGATTTCTTTTTTTGAAATTAGTGTGCTCATCTGTATGTGGCAGTAAAAGGGGAGGGAAAAAACAAAGGTTATATTGCAGGGTTCTTTTCAGTTCTCCCCCTTCCCCTTCTCTCTGTCAGTTTGAGCTTTTCGTCACAAGGGGGCTGTCTTGGCTTTATGTTTTTTTAAACTGTTAAGTTGAATATGCCCATCTGACAAAGGATCAAGCATGTTGTGTATTATTTATGGTCTTCCTGTCTCTTCTTTTTAATTCCCCCCTAGGGCGAGTAGTGTGTCTGCAAGTCTCAAACTCCTTATGGTATTTGTTGGCTTGCCTTTTGCTGCGTTCAGCTCTCCTAGGGCGAGTAGTATGTCTGCAAGTCTCAAACTCCTTATGGTATTTGTTGGCTTGCCTTTTGCTGTGTTCAGCTTTCCTACTCACTTGCCCATGGCAGATGGACTTCATGCTCAACAAGACCTTTTTGCATGTGGCAAGCAAAGAAGCTGATATGTGCTTGATACTTGCAAGGTGTGTGCTGCTGAGCACAGGAACCACAAAATGTGTCTTGCAGTACTGGTCAACAGCTCTGTAAAGTAATCAGCGGTGTTGTGTGATTAGAACTGTTCAGTCTTTCATATGGTTCTCAGCTGCAACAGGAATGACGGTGAACAGGGTAGGTCCCTTTGATATGATGCACCTGTTTCCACCGTTGCACTCTGTGTAAATCAAATGAACCGTGTTGTTGACCTTGCCCAAACGGGTGCACTTTCAGGGCCCCCCATTTTTCACATTCTAGGGTGGTCTTGCACCAGTCTTGCAATTTAAAAAGGTACTTTCACCCTTTTCCAAACATTCTAAAGGGTATCCTTTTGTTTCTGGAGGGCAAACATGGAGGGGGGGTGGGGTGGTCAGCAGTCAAGACACGAAGCATTGTAAATCATCAGCATTTCAAAATGTTTCACAGCTCACAGTGTTTGTGGGAGTACTTTAACATGAATGAGACTCTTGAATTTGGAATCTGGGAGATTGTACAGGGGGGAACAAAGGCTGCTCCAAGCTCGGAGTAAAGTGCTGTTACAGAAATCGGAACTTCCGCTTCAGCAAATCTTTGCATGTGAACTTGGTGGTGCTTTGGCTGTACAGCATCTCAGTGGTCACTTCCTTTTTCACCTCTTGACCTCTTGTCAGCAGTAAATGCTGAAAGTTCGCTGAACCTAATTCAGATGTTTTTCACAAGCTTAGTTGTTCGAGCATAACGGCAGATCACTTCTGTGCAAACAATGCGCTGAATTGTTTAGCTGTCCTTGTCATGTAATAGCCAGGTCAAAATCACTTAGCCATGAACTGAAATGCTGTGAATTACGAGTTACCTTTTGCTGTAGGTCTCCTGAATTTGGGTTCCCTGGTTGCATAAACACATTGGCTGAATCTTCAGGGTGCTTTTGCTTTCAGTTTGGTGGACCAGTTAGCCATGCCTTAGTCCAGTTGCAGTAAATGAGCATGCAGTGTTCACATTCAGTTGCAGTAAATGAGCATGCAGTGTTCACATTCAGTTGCAGTAAATGAGCATGCAGTGTTCACATTCAGTTGCAGCTTGTGTGACTCTATAAAATGAAAGGCAACAAACAGCCAGTGAACCTATTCTAGACACCAGTTCATAACACATTTGACACTACATGTGCTTGCTGCTTGTTCCTCTGCAGCTTTGAAAATGTGTTGCATTGTTTGTCTCAGTGGTCACCACCCGCTAGACAGATTTTTAAGGGGAATTTTCACTCCTTACTACAGATTTATGGCATAAGTTTTACGCGCAGATTTAAAGTCTGAAGGGTAAACTTGAGGTCCTGGGGTGTTTTGGGGAGCCTTGACTTCCTTCCCAACATACGGGTTTGAGACAAGATGACCGAAGACCTGGAGTTTTACATGCTTTTGTTCTTCAGTGTACCATGGGGGAAATGGAACTGGGTTGCTCTGGGAAGTCTTGGGTCTATTTCTATAAAGCAGTGGCTTATTCTAGAAACCTTGGCATCTGGATAGTTGTCCATATTAATGACAGTGTCAGTAATCCTGATATCAGTGTTTTGGGTTGGATCAGGCACCAAACTGTAATTTTGCTTCAGAACTTTATTGCTGTCCAACCCCTCCCCCTACCCCTCGTCCCCCAGCATTTCAAGAAAGTGTCCAGAATATAATTACGAAACTGCTTGACCATTCGTATCGCATTAGTAATGTCAAATAATGGCAGGTTGAAAACGCATTATCTTTTCTTAGCATTATTACCAAGCCTGTTTGTTCACTGAACAGTGGTCTACATTAGGTTCTGTGCACAGCCAGGCAAGGTGTGTTTAAAGGGACTGTGTCATGGTTGTGGACATGTACAGTGCACCAGAATTGGTTTGGTGCCAGAAAAGAGCAATATTTTTATGCAGTATTTTTCAGTTAATATGAGCCCAGATAATTGCATATGAGGAAAGAGGTCACAGTTGTAGTCTACAGGTGTAAAAAGCTTTCGAGACAACAATATTTACTCATTTAGTGAATAACAGGCGTCCTCTTCAAAGAACAGTATTTACTCATTTAGTGAATAACAGGTGTCTTCTTCAAAAATCTGAATGGTAGAGAAAGGTAACTTGACACAGTTACTCTTTTAAAACAATTGTCCCAGTAAGTGCAGTTGGTTCTCTAATCCTGATCTGGCATCATTTCGGGATTATTATTTTTTTCTTCCTCTTGAGATGGCAATTTCAACCATTTGTGGTATAGATGTTGCCATTTAGTATCTGTTCTGTGTACAAAAGTGGGTTGTTGTTGTTTTCCTTTAGTTAACATTTATATATCTATTAAAAAGCTGTTGTGAAGTTCAACAATCCAGTGCGTTCCTTGTTTTCACACCGTTTTCTAACTGGTAAACTTCCATGTTTTGCAGACAGAAGAATGTCATCTTTCATCTAGCGTATTTCATTCACATTCGGCCAGACTTCATGCAGGACAGAGTGCTGAAATGTGCAATCAGAGTTGGCTTGTAGTTCCGTCAGTCTGTCTTGAGGACTGCTTGGCATTTTGTGGTTCCTATTCTTATCAGATTGATACTAGCAATATTCATGTATAGTACATGTTGATGTATTCAAGTACTGATGCATGTTTGTCTGAAAATTGTTGCATTGAATGTTTACAATAAATTAAGAACAGAAAATATAAAATGCCAATTTCACTTGCAGTGTGTGGCGTTCTTTATTTTTGTGCGATATGGAAACAGCACCATTAATTTATTAAAGAGGCTGCCGTTTACAGACAATGCGTAATGTTTATGAAGACAAATGATTCGTGTGTATCAGTAATAAACTCGGTGAGTACATGCATGTGGTTTGTAAGCTTTAAAAAAAAACCTCCAGAACAGTAGGTGATATGGCTCTTTCATTTGCAAATTCAGGTCGCATAAGATTGCTTTTGAACCGTGTTTATTTCACTGAAACTCGCACCCATATCGCATTTAACACAATCGCCCTGATATAACCGTAATGGTTGACTGGGCGTAAAACATCAAGTTATGACTTGCTGCATTTAATACACCCACAATTGGAACCACGTTTGTGCTGCAGACGGCGGTGTTATACGTGTGTATAACCGTGTTTCTCGCGCTGTATCCCGCTTTCAGAGAGGGCGCTTTTGAATTTCGATTCAAAACGATGGACTGACGTGTAAAGGGTTCCTGAAACTTTTTGATGCAGTTAAGGTGGCAGATGCACATGTGAATGCTTTCGAAGTAGCAATATATTTATCAAATTAGCGAGATGGCCGGAAACGATACAAAATGTAATGTTCCTCGACCGTTTTCATATATACAGTGGGTCCGTTTTCGGAAGGGTGGCCATCCTGAATATAAATTAGGATAACATTATTCAACAGTTCAAAAATATCATTTGCATTGTATCGTAAATATTTTATTACCGCGATCGTTTTACATCAAAATTCAAGTTATTGTTCTGTTGGGCAACGTTAATCGATTTTTTTTTAATGATCGACACAAAGTTTCACCGTAATTCGTCCTGTGCGGTTGACATGACGCTAAAATCCAATTGCTAATTAAATACACGGTCCACTGGCCACTCCAAGCAAGGGTTGACCGTGCCAAACGCACAAGATGTGGCATACATGTTGAATTCAAGATGGTATCTGTGCGCTCGGAAATGCCCATATGCTCTCCACCCCATCTCGGAAATTCTCCCAACGTTGCCTTTGAAACCGGTCTAGTGTTCGTCTGACGGTGGCCCTCTCTCGTCCTTTCAAGGACAATCGTCTAGCGCTGCGGAGGGCACGGGTGACTGCTTCCACCTCCATTGTCAAGCTGGAGGTTGAGACCGTATAGGCTGCACCGGCTTCATGGATGGTAGTCGCTAGACAGATTTCATTTCTTGACATACTGGATTTCATCGGCCTATTCCTGGAGAGAAAAAACGCAGGTCTGAAACAAAGTTGACGACCAGCGTTCTGAAAGAAAGAAGAAGAAAAAAGATCAAAACGCATAACACTTTTTTTAATTTAATAATTGTTACTGTTTAATGCAGAACACCAATTTTGGGTATAAAAATCGCACCTTGTTTTGCCAAGCTCGATTTCAGACACGGTTGTTTGTTGTTTTTTACCTTTTCTGTGTCGTGTTATTGTCGCAGTATGTCATACTCGTATCCACCAGCTAACAAAGTAACGTGGATAACTGCCTGCTCATGTGGTGCATCCGTCATCATTCATGGTATCACTATTGCACGCGCGCGCGCGTGTCCGTCAAGTCGACAACATGGTCTTGCTACACATGCGCCCATGTCCGTCAGTTAACAATATCGCGCATGCGCGTGATGTGACATCCGTTCAACGACGTGGCATCGCTGTGCGAACTCGCGACACCTGTGAGTTTGACCACATGATAATGCGGTGACGTGACGTCCGTCCAGTGTCAACATGACACGGCTGGGCGCGTGCTCGAGATGCGACATCCGTCAGTTGGACGAGGTAGCATTACTATGCATGCGTGTGATCACTGATGTGACGTCCGCGTGCACTTGTTCATGATGTCAGTTCAGCGACATGACATCAATGCACGCTCTGTTCGCACGTCTCGAGTTTGGCTAGCATGCACGGAGTACTACCAGGCCCGTAGTGTCGTCGATTTGCCACGTGATACACGTGTCAGACCACGACAGAGGCCTATGCAGCGTGACGTGATGTCCCTCAGCCACACAGGTTGATTTCAACGGATACGCACGTGATAATCGTCAGTCGCACAGCATCGTTATCAACACACATATCGGTTTCACAAAATGTATTGATAACAAAACGCTTAATCGCCGTCATTTCCACCACATGCATGACGGAAATTCTGCCCGCACCCTTAAAAAAGAAAACTGAGCCTGGACAACATGCAATTCATTATTACCACATCCTGAGGTGAACATGTACGATTAACTGGACGTTAAAAACCGAGAACTACCCACTCGTTTCAATCTGTAGAAACAGTCGGAATTTGAACGTCATTGTGAAGACAGTAACCAACGAACAGATGCAGTTGCTATCAAAGTGATCAGCAACTGTGAAATTACCACCACGCACCTATGCTGTTCCGATCATGTTATCCAGTGATAACTGAGGTGAATGGGATAACTGAACTTAAACGACACCGTCACACGAGTGTGTGAATTTCAGAACTCAGAAGCTATGTGAAAGTCGAGGTGGCCGACCAGATCCGGCGACATCGACTCCCGAGCTGCCACTAACATGCCATATAAGCTGCTAGGT
>OY757546.1:25333837-25351712 GCA_963584105.1 Alviniconcha strummeri | reverse complement strand
CAGCCGACTGACAGTAAGCATCTGGGTTTTTTAATTGTCAGTCTTTCTGTTATAGCCTACTGGCTTGCCTGTATCTAAGGTAACAGTGTTTCTGTCTAACAGCTACTCATCTGCGTGTCCATTCATATGCCTGTTCATGTCTCTTTGTGTGTCTTGCAAAAGTGGTCTTACTAAACTTAATATTCCTTCCTTCACATCAGTATTTCTGCAACAAAGTCTGAGTGGGTCTGTCTCCGTGAACACACAGCTGGTAACCAAGACTTAACGGTAGGCTTCCTGCTTCCGGACTGACCTCGGTTTCCCGCTAACCTGACCTCGGTTTCCCGCTGACTTGGTTGCATACCGGCAACATTGTACCGGCGGCACTTTCCGTCACTGATTTCAGCTTCAGCGTGACAATATTTTCGCAGGCAGGTGCCAAGGTTTACCGGGCCACGCCGTTGATCCCAACGTTCCGCGACACGTCATCCCTGGCTGATGAACCTACCGCAGGTTTTATCCCTCCCCCCCCCCCCCCCCCCCTTCATCGGATTGCCTGCCAGTGGTAGCTCTCGGCACCCCCACCAAACACAAAGGCGAGCGAAACCTCCGGGCTGAATGCCGATTTTAATGACCAAACTCCTTCCCGCTGCCGCTGTTGTACAAATTACGAAATCGACAAGTTCTGCCCCTTTCAACGTGCCACGATGCCTCTAGGCAAAAGCGCGGTCCCCTGTCTTTGGGAGCCGTTCACCCGTGTCAGGGGAGTGGGGCGGAACGAAGAGCGGGGCTGGCATTAGCAGAATAGGGGCCCCGTTGTGGGGGCTGAGCAAGCAGCAGCGAGTCAGCGAAGGCCGCCAGACAGGGGCCGGGGGCAGGCCTGCTGTCAGCTAGGCTGAGGAGCTTAGCCAAGTTGCCTCGGGGCGAGCAGGACCTACAACGAGAAACTGAAGAACAAACCTGATTGTGCTTGATACTTAGCTCCCCCCCCCCTCCACCCCCACTCACTCGACCCCTACTCCCACTTCATCCTTACACCCTCCCTCCACCTCAGTCACCCCCCCCTCCTTTGCAGTAGCCTTGTCTGTGAGCTAAAGCCACGCCCCCCCCCCCCCCCCTCTCACAACGTGCCCCGAGGCTATTCTCTCCTCCTCTCTGTCATGGCAAAATAACAGAGGGGGAAGAAAAGATCGTACATAAGCACGAGACCCATTATGGACTGGTGCCGGATATAGACAGGGCTGCTACACCAGCGCCGCCTGACGTCGCCCCGGGGCACAACTCCAGAAGAAAACTGCCGCACGAAGGGAGACAAGAGCGAAAGTTTGTTGGTGGCACGATCTGAACATCGATTTTCTCCCCAGCGGTCTTGCTGCCGTGATGCCATCAGCGGGGCAGGTGCACCATTGCCGAGGTGGCTAAATTGTTGCATGTCTAGTTTGGACTGTTGCCCTCAGTCCAATCAAACAAGTTCTCAACGAAACAGAGCAATCAACAAGGCCATCTCGGCCACAACGGGCTGGGCGAGTTGCACGAGATAGGGTCGCGACAGAAGTAAGCATAAATATTACATGCTGCGGTTGATGTTTAATTACGGCAAGATGCAGTTACAGGCCAAAGTTCCTCGGACTCGAAAATCGGTGACTGGTTTGGCCACGGGAAAATCCTGTCCGGCAACAGAGCCATCAGGAGGATTCCCTCTCAAATTACAAATATTTCTTACAGACTTATACCCTCTCTCTCAACTGTACACAGATCCGTGAAATAGTAAATTTATGTAATAATTATATATCAAAGTTGTGTTCCGTTTGCATGCTGAAGATTTCCATATCATTCCAAGCCAAGCCCCCCCCCCCCCCCTTCCCCCTCAGGCCTTTTCACTATCCCCCTCCCCCTCCTCCCCTCCTCAACTTTTCTCACTTCCCTTCCCGCCGTTGCCCCAGGGGATGCCATGAACTTTCGACATACGCTTCAGTGGCCAGGTAAGAAGAAGTACATACAGCCAGTTACTGCCCCTCGGGCTAACTCCTCAACAAACACCGGGTTTTCACGTTCCTGCACGCTCAGAGAGGGTTTAAAGGCTAGTTGGGAAAGTAGAGGGAATACGCTTATTATTTCCATTATGTTTCAGTATTCACCGTTACGCAATTTTGGATTCGGGCGATGTTTGCTCGACGATTGAATTTGACACGAGACGACCCCCCCCCCCCAATTTTGTTTTTTAGTTTTTTAACGAGTCTTAGTGTTTGTTCTACATTCGTTTCGTGCGCACGTTAAAGAATCCCATAATTGATCTTACGTATAATCGTGTTTAGACAAAAAGTGCATTTCTTCAGATGTTTGCAATGTGTTGACTGTGTGTCGCACAATCAAACGACGACCAAACTGACAAAGTTGTACAGCATGTCGACCTACAAGTTGGCATCCGATACCGAACTAAAACCGAAGATGGTCGACGTCTTGAATTTCATCCGAATCTGACCTGCTCCGAGACACGAAGCTCATGAATTGGTAGCCTACACGCAGACCTTGTGTTACTTACGATTCTCTCTCGCTCTTTCCTTTTTGAAATCTCTCTCCATTGCAGTATCCACAAAATACTGGCCCAACACGTTCGAACCAGTTTCTCTGAAATCGTTCCTTCTTTGGTAGCCTACACGCAGACCTAATGTTACTTACGACTGATTCTCTTTTGAAACCTGTGTCTGTCTGTCTGTCTCACTCTCTCCATTGCAGCATCCACAAAATACTCTTGCCCAACACGTTCGAACCAGCTTCTCTGAAATCATTCCTTCTTTCAACCACCACCACCACCTCCCCCACCATGTTTATGCTCCCAACTATTGGCCTGGGGGCTGGCACCACTCCACCCTGCTTTTACCCCCACCTTGTCCCCCAAAGGCTGCATCTGCCTGTTTCCGCTCAGCTTGACAAGTTGATCTGAAAGCAGATTATTCTGCCCGAGGGGGGAGTCGGGTAGGGCGGCGAGGGAGGGGGGGGGGAGTCCCTCCATTTGCTGACATACCCCCGGGCGTTCGTGTGTTACCACGGCATGCTTGCCTTTCTCCATGCCTCCACTGAGAGCAGAGAAGACGAAAGCCGGAGAGACTGACGGGGTGAAAAAAAGAAACGGAGGGCTTGAAAAGCTCTCCCTTCCGCCATGATGCCTCGGACTGGCACACCGAGTCCCGGGCCCCAGTCTTTGCCTGGAGGGCAGACGTAAGGGGGCTTTGAATCTACCATACATCGCTGGAGAGATCTTTCAGTTTCTTTTCTTTCCCGTCATGCCGAGCTGTTGTGCTCAACCGCTTTTATTTAATTATCCTCATTCAGGGGCCGGGTGGACAGCCGCGGGCGCCGGATCAAAGCCGGCCACAGATGATGGCGTGACAAATGAACAATGGGGCGAAGTTTGCTCGGCCGCACAGTGCTGTTTTCGCTCGCTACCTCCACGTCCACGGGATCATTGTGGCCACAGTTTCTCTTTCCGACACGTTTCTTTCCTCAGGCTTGAATCGCCCCCAACCCGATATTGTGAGTCCGACTCTGACGCCAGAGGACCTTGTCCATCCGACGCAGCCACGGCAGCTGCTAGAACAGCCTCGGGCGTTTCCGTCGTGCGCGCGCAGTTCCATGGCAACGCTTGCCGAGAACAGTTTCGCTTACATCACAGCGGGCAATCTTTGGTGGTCCGCGAGAAAATTACACCAAACACAAAAAACAAAAATCAAATACCGGCTCCGTTCCTGGCAAAATGATGTGTACACGTTTGCACACCAGCAAAGACAAGGGAATGAAAAGAAGGCGCTGACTGAATCGCGGCACATCTCCAAATAAGCCTAATACGACATCCAAAACACATAAAATATTAAAAAGAACGCTTGTTTTAATTAAACAATGCTACAAAACAACTTCATTTGTTTGTTTTTGAGTGGAAACCAATAAACTAATGAACAAAAAGTGCTCAAGCAGCAGACAGACAGCTAATAAACTAACAAACGATGATAGGAACGGAGTCGCTCAAAATATCTGCTTCATATCTGATGGAGATTTGGGGGGAATCAATATCTCCACTTTTTTCATTTTTTCTTCTTTTTTTTCTTCTCATTTTTACAGGAGATATGAACTGCATATGTTTGTGCGTGCGTGCGCTTGCATGCAAGCGCGCGCACACACACACACACTCTCTCTCTCTCCCTCTCTGTGTGTAGATTAGCAGGGACGGATTTTAAGAATAGGCAACTGCCTAAAATCTTAATCCTTGTGTAATGAAGTTATAAATTCTGAGTTCTCTCTCTCTCTCTCTCTCACACACACACACACAAATAAGCAAGCGCTTTCGTAAATAACAAACTTGTCCAGCCTCCTTTTGCGCGCTTTTGTCAAATATCACTTGTTAATAAGCAAAACAAACAATCAAACCAAAACAACTTTTAGTCTCCCACCGTATTTCATACGCTCCACACCGACAAGCCGGGAGACAGACGGACAGATTTAGCCGCAGTCTCGCGCTCAGACCGCCGGTGTGGACGTGTCACCGGCTGTGACAGCCGGACCGCTCGGGACGGAGGCGTCGGGGCAAAACACAGGCAGGCAGGGCCCCGGGGGCCCCACTCCAGTCCTCGGTCTGTGTGTTCGGCCCAACAGGCCCCACGAAGCGTAAGCAAAGGGGATAGAGCTGACAGTGAAAGAAGATTGTAATTATTGTCTGAAACCCCCTCGGGCTGCCCTGACGTCGGCAAAGGAAAAACGTCACCACAGAACTGGAAGGCGAAATAAAAAGGAATCGAGGGGGAAGAGAAAAGGGCGTGTGAACGCTTCGAGGACAAGGTTGGAGGGTGGTGATAAGGATGGGGAGGGACAGCCTGAGAGAGAGAGAGAGAGAGAGAGAGAGAGAGAGAGAGAGAGAGAGAGAGAGAGAGAGAGAGAGAGAGAGAGAGAGAGAGAGAGAGAGAGGTACAATCACAGTCCAATCTGAGCAACTATTGGCCTACCCTCCTTTCCTGGCCTTAAATCTATTTTTGGAATGGAGCGGAGGGTTACAGTATCTCCACTTCTTTCTTGTTTTTGCGTAGGCTTACGTGTGACGTCAGTCGCCCGCAGTTAATTCCCTTTGGTGATTTCAAGCGTTGTTTTATTTGGGGTTAGTGGTAGTGTTTTGTTTTGTTCGAGAACAACAACAAAACTGGAACTGGAACCTAGGCTCCAGTCAGGTTCGGTTCACCTTTCTCTGATGCTCAAGTCTATGAATTTGCACAGCCTTATATTTTAGGCAGTATATTCTAATCCTTCGTAAAAGACTGCAAACGTCCAACATTGATCATTTGTCTCATAAAGTACCAATCGCTGAATGCTTCTGAAAGATTATGCAGATATTTAATAAACGACAGCCAACAAACTCAAGTGCTTGTGGTAACATTCATTTAAGTCGAACGTTGCACCGATTTTTTGACGACTATAACATTTTTTTGTTGCTGTTTTCGGTGGGGGGTCGTTTTGTTTTGTTTTCTTTGTTGGGTGACGGGGTGGAGGTATTCGCATTTTAATGCTGACGGCTGCTTCTATCAAGCCGAGGCGTTCTTTCCTTCCGCTTTTGCTTTCTTCCTCTTGCAGAGTTTCATTGCACTCTTCCTTCTTAGTACTTCATGGTGTCTTCGTGAGGCTCGCCTGCAGAGCTCTGGAGCTGTGTGGAAGTTGAAGTGGACGTCCTGGACCCCCCGTCGCGAACAGTCCGTACGCTGCGTATGGACGTAAAGCATCACTGAGTCAAAACGGTTCTTCTGCAGCCATCTTTGTGCGGTTGACAGGACTTTAAAATGCAACTGAATTCCTGTAAGTGTAAGCTGCGCCGATGGTCAGTGAGGCAGGTTCGTTAGCTACTCGGTGAAGCTGATTATTTGAAACGCAGTCAACCGCGAAGCAGGGCAAAGCACACGTCATTGACAACACAGACAAGTCAATGTCCGTCGGCTCCAAACCATGTAGCCGCGTTGTGAATGAATGAATGAAAAGTTATGTGGCGCACAAAAACAAAACTTCCACACAAAATCTTGTGTGTTCACTGCGCCAGATACACATGTAAGCTCTCGCAAGCTAAAACTACTAAAAGACATTCATACCAACAGAGTACAAACAACCCCTACCCACCCACTCCCTCCCGAAAGTGCAACTATTGTGTATTGTAACAGTGAATCAGGCGTGTTCGTGATTTCTTAAATGTTTCGCCTTAGTTGAGTCTACACACTGATTGTAAACACGGGACAAGAGGCAGAACAAGAACCGTGCCTCGCTGCGGTCAGTACTGACGTTCTGCGGGCAACGCAAGGAGCCTGGCTGTCCGGAACAATGACCCGCTGACCACTGCATCTCTGTGTGGACAGCTCTGTGCAACGACAGCCCCCGTTCACGACAGGTGGGCACGAGGTTACGCGAGATGGTCAGCTCTTCCGGCCGGCCTTCTGTCGTCAGATTTTGTCAGCAAACTGTCAGGTTCTCAAGTCCATGCTGTCTGATCTGTTGCTAATAAATGAAATGCGTATTTTATAATTATGTATGGAAAGCTGTTGCTCTATTCATGGACCTGTATGTAGGTACATGGCTCTATTGTTCCCTGTAGAGGATTGTTCGTCTGTGAAAGGTAAAGACTGTTGGTCTATTTGTTGAAAAAATGCTGGTCTGTCACTACAGAAAAATGCTGGTCTCTCAGTCACTGTTAAAGAATCGATGGCATGTCAACGTAAGCTATCGTCGGTCTCTCAGTGCGAAATGGTATGCTGGTCTCAGTGTAACTGCGGAAAACTGCTGGTCTGGCGCTGCTGAAAGGTACTGGTCTGGCACTGTCCAACATGTCATGTCAGTTGCTGCAAAATGCGAGTATTATTGGTGTGTCACTGCGGAAAACTGCTGTTCTGTGACTGTAACACAGAACTGCGAAAAGACTGATGACTTGTGAACAGCTCGAGCGGGCGTGAGGCGGAGTTCAAACAGAGGTCAACGACTGTCCGTCCAGTGTCCGCTAGTGTGGTACAGCGCGGTGCGGCGCGCACGGTGGCGGGATTATCATCACTGACACCCCAACAAGCAGTGGGCAGGGATCGATCCGGCGTCAGTGATTCGCTGCAATCGTCGTGCAGCAAAATGAGCTGTCGGTCACCCTGGTGGAGGTGAGCCGCTGAGGCCCAGCGGTTTGTTTCAGTGTTGCTTTACGTCCACAGAGACCGTTTGACTGTTAGGGACGGGGGAGCCCAGGACGGCCACCTCGCCTTTCACACAGCTCCTGAGCTCTAGAAGTTCTGACCCAGTGACAAAGACATTGCCCTAGTTTTCCAGCTACCGGTAAGGCTGACGACGGCTGCGAAGCAGACGGATGTACCCTGGTTTAAATCCTGCGCTTCGGTTCATCTTTCTCTTTTGGTTGAGTGTTGCTTTACGTTCACAGAAACCGTAGGCTTAATAGCGACGGGAGCCCAGGACGTCCACCTCGACTTTCACACAGCTCCTGACCTCTGAAATCCTAAGTGCTTAACGTCCACAGAAACCATAAGGTTTATTAGGGACGTGGAGAAGGCGGGGTGGGTGGGTGGGGGGTGAGGTAAGAAGGTATGGAGATGGGGGAAGAGGGAGATTATATACCTATCGCTACACTGTCACCACCAGAATGATCCTTGCATTAAGATAGGCAGCGATGAGAGACATTTTAATGTTTCAGTAGGAAGTGATGGACAAAGTCACAAGACAGTGTCCACAAACCACAACCTTTTCGAAGAGAAAGGAGAGCCGAAGCGGTATCGAACCGAGGTCCTTCCGCTTATCAGCCTAACGCCTTACCACTAGGCCAAACCGGCTCACAGATTCTCCTTTCTTTGTGAGTTTTAGCTGCTTCACGTCCACGGAGGCGGGAAGGCCTATTGGGGACGGGGACGAGTGGGAAAGAGGGATAGAAGAGTGAAACCTCGAAACAGGCGCCAACCCGGAAGACGAAGGCTGCCGTAGACCGCCGCCAGAACAACGGGATGTTAAGGCAGTGTCCGCCCGGCATTGCGCAGCGACCACAGCACCACCCAATTGCTGTCCCAACTGCTATGCAGAACAGTCACAAAGACAATGTCCGTAGCTCCGCCGTTGGAAAACAGGTGAAGCAAAAGAAGTCCAACTCTCTCTCTAGCCCATCTCCGCCTCCCTGCTCTTGAGCTCTTCTGGGCCAGCTTCTTCCTGAGAGTCCGGCTCACCTCCCTCCTCTTGATCTCGCCTGGACTCTGTATAATTATCCTTTCTCTTCAACAGGTGTGGTTTATATGGACACAGATGGGGACTTTGATCCCCCGCATTAGCTCACCTTTCTCTGCAACAGTTGTTGATGGACACAATTTTGAGACCCCCCACCCCCGGCTTGCCGTTGTATTTCTCTCCTACATGTGGTTTATAGGCACCTTTTTGTGACCCTCCTCACAATTTAAAAAAAGATAAATATGGCTCACATCAACGCCCGAGTCAATAATGCAGAACATATATAATTACGGTTGAGACATTATAGTTTTAGATATTATGGCCGGTCTTCCTCTTCCCAAACCTCTCGTCCACGAATTTCGTTCTCCGTCTCTTTTATCAGCAATGCTTCACCGGATGGCAAATTCATTCAAGCAACCAAATTTGTAGGTTGGTGTTACGAAGAGCACAGCATCAGTCAAGTAAGTAGGTAAGCAAGTATAAACAAAATGGAATAAATGACTGGTGTCTATTTCTTTTAGCGATTCCATGATCATGAGCACCCCCCACCCCACCACACCATTTTTTTTTTTTTTTAAATCGATGTCCCCTCACATTCTGTCTCGAACAAAAAAACGAAAAAATGAAGAAGACGAACAAGAAGAAGCAATAACGTAAGCCTGTACCCGTCGACCCGAGGGTAAGTGAAGGAAGGGTGGAGGAGGGGTGTGGGGGGGTTGCTGAGATACAAATTCGCCAAAAAGAAGTGAATGTGTTTTTCTGCCTGCGGGTGAACACCTTCACACCACCTGCGCCGTCCATGTCCGACAGAAAACTTTTGCGTAGACTCCATTAATTCACGTCGCCCGAGGGACTTAGCGAGGGGATCGAGGAGAGGGGGGGTGACGGGGGTGGTTGTAGATGAGGGGGGCGCTGGTGACCGTAGGGCGGGGGCGGGGGGTTACAAGGTCGTTTAATACAAAATGACAGGCTTGAACACACGCGCTCCCTGGGGCAATTCCTTTGTAGATGTTCAGGGACCTCCCTGTTGCCCCTTCCAGCGCTATCACCTGATTTCCCTCTGGAAAATGAACGCCCCCAGGACTAGCTTCATGCACCGTTCGCTCTCGACTACATCACGTAGCCGGAGGGGATGTGACGTCGGCCAGCGAAGCAGACGAGAGTTAGTTGCCTTGGTGACGTCGCCCCGGGCGACATCCCGAGAGAGGATTTCCGAGGCCAACGCGCCGTGAAATCACATAGTAGTACTCTCCAAGTGTACACTTTTTTGTGTTCGTGCGAAGTTGTACAATGACATAAAGAACAGAATTTCGATCGTAACAAGAAGTGCCAACTTAAGCCACAGTCTTCTATAGTTGAACGTTAGGAATGTTAGGCCTAGTACTGTTGTATGGAGGGCGTCTTTGTCTCGGAAACAAGTTTGTAATGCTTCTTTGCAACAAAACAAATGAAAGAATTGTGACAGCACGTGAGTTATGGGACATTCGTGTCTCAAAAAGCAAGATCGAAACACATAAATGGCTAAAAGGAGCGCTAATTTAATCTCAATACAAAACGTGTGAATTTTCGTTGTAAGCCCCCTTTTTAAGCTGAAAAACAACAGTTAAACAACTGTTAAATGGTGAAAAAATAATGTACTTGATGTTTGATAGTATACTTTTATAGTTTAACTGTTGTTTTGTCGCTTAAAAGGGGGGCTTACCCCGAAAATTGGCACGTTTTGTGTTGTCATATTAAATTAGCGTTCATTTTAATTTTGTATATGTTTCGATCTTGTTTTAGAACGCTAACAGTCCTTCATGTTCAGATTTTGTTTTCTCAAAAAGCAAGCTTAATCTGCTCAGTGTTGGAACAATTTCAATTTTATTGTTGAACGACTTTCATTTCCTCCCTCCACTAAAACACGAAGGCTCACATGGAGTGAGGCTTTGGTGGGCAACCATTTTCCTGCATAAATATAAACGTACGCATATACAATGTCCCGCTGCTATTCAGACAACCATACATGCCGACTTCAGGGACGTCTGTGAAGTGAGTAACACTGCCGGACTGTGCTAAATAAAAGAAGCAGGGTGACAAATTTCCAACAGCCCGTGTAACCAGAGTCAGAGACAGCCATGCAGCAGCCCGTGTAACCAGAGTCAGAGACAGCCATGCAGCAGCCAGTGTAACCAGAGTCAGAGACAGCCATGCAGCAGCCCGTGTAACCAGAGTCAGAGGCAGCCATGCAGCAGCCCGTGTAACCAGAGTCAGAGGCAGCCATGCAGCAGCCCGTGTAACCAGAGTCAGAGACAGCCATGCAGCAGCCCGTGTAACCAGAGTCAGAGGCAGCCATGCAGCAGCCCGTGTAACCAGAGTCAGAGACAGCCATGCAGCAGCCCGTGTAACCAGAGTCAGAGGCAGCCATGCAGCAGCCCGTGTAACCAGAGTCAGAGGCAGCCATGCAGCAGCCCGTGTAACCAGAGTCAGAGACAGCCATGCAGCAGCCCGTGTAACCAGAGTCAGAGACAGCCATGCAGGAGGTCGATGGAGGAAATGCCATACTATTCAACACATCCTCAGTACCCTTGTGCAACGCTAATAGACGCAGCTGTCCATTCAAAGTTGATATGTGCTGTTGGTTTCAATCTTTCTGTCTTTTGTCTTTTTTTAACCCCACGATTGAAATGAACGTTGGAGCAAGATTAACGTAAGTTCGTGAAATGTCAACACATGCACGCTCGAACATACATAACACACACACACACACACACACACACACACACACACACACACACACACACACACACACACACACACACACACACACACACATCAACTGCCTCACACAACTCACCCATACACATTCATAAACACACCGTTGCTCTCACCCCCTCCCTCCTCTCTCTCTGTCTCTCTCTCACACACACACACACACACACGCACGCACGCACGCACGCACGCACGCACACACACACACACACACACACACACACACACACACACACACACACACACACACACACACACACTGACACGCGCGCGCGCGCGCGGCACACACACACACACACCGACAACCCCCCCCCCCCCCCCCCGACAGACAGGCACTAACACACACACACACACACACACACACACACACACACACACACACACACACACACACACACACACACACACACACACACCATACCTTGTGAGAGTTTCCAGCGACGACGTGTATATGACGCCCCCGACATCAATGTGCACGGGTGCCGTGTATCTGGTCGGGGTGGCAGGGAAGGGCACCCCGGATATCTTGCTGAACTGGCCATTTGGGGTGGTGGAGGAGGAGGGCCGCGTCACAGGTGACGACATCTCGCTGGTTTCTCGTAGGTCTCCTATGATGACGGTTACTTTGATGACGCCAAGAGTCCTGGTGGGTAGAGTTAGGCCGAGCGCAAACAGTTTACGAGTTACGTTGTAGCTATTGCAGCTGGGTCTACGTTTTAGTCGTTAATAGTTTCGTGTCCTTGTGTTTAGTATCACCGACACGGCCTTGGTCACTGTTCGCTTCACTCATAAACGGACTGAAAGGTTCGCTCTCTGGGTCTGAATTGTCTGGGGCCAGTGTGAACAACGTGACGAAGGTTGACCTTTCCTTGTCTAGTGTGACGTACGTCAATCCCAGTGCGCGTGCACTCTGAAACAGAAAGACACCAAACTACAATTAACTGTTCCCACCGAAATAGAATGCTTAACACGCCCACCAAAATAGAATGTTTCACACACACACACACACACACACACACACACACACACACACACACACACACACACACACACACATACACAAGCATGCACGCATCACACACACACACACACACACACACACACACACACACACACACACACACACACACACACACACACACACACACACACACACACACAGAGGAAGAGTGTCAAAGAAGTCAATCATGAACGCAAACCGAAGGAAAGTGAGACGGGTAGTAGTTCTATATACATACCATTACCACTGACATTTAGCTTATCGATTTGTTGCTATGTTTAGATTGTTACTACTTAATTAATGCCATATGTAGTTCCTACCTTTACCATATTACATTTAGCACATTATACTGTATTTAGCCTGTTAACATACCTTCTTTGTTATTGTACTAAGTCTTTTTGTTATTCGTTCAAGTATGACCTTGAAACTAGGTCAAGGTCATCGCAACCAGAGTACACGAATAACGCGCAACTGAGTGCATTGTCACGCAAAGTCTGACAGATCTAGCACTGGCAGCAAAAAAACAGGTCAATCTCTAACTACAAGAATCAACAAACACACAAGGGAGTTAATTAGTGCTCGAAGGACGTCACACAAACACAACAACAAAGACCGGAGTCGCCTACGGCAACTCTCACCTGGCATGCGACCAAATACAAGGTACATAAACTTAATGGGAGGTACATCTGTACATATATACATCCCTGTACTCCTTTGTGTGGTGATTCTGCACGAGCGCTCTGGGCCTCGTTCAGTTTCAGATTCTAACTTCAAGAATTCTTATCACCGCCACTGGGGCTAACATCAGTCATTCTCGTAGGCCCTAGTTATGTTTTTTCTTGCGAGTCGAAAACTCTTCTTCTGTTTGTCTTTATTTCCAGGAATTGAACAGAACGAGGCCCAGTGGTGCGCTCGTGCAGAATCAACAAACAAGGGAGTTAATTAGCGCTCGAAATACGCAACACAAGTACAACAACAAAGACCTGAGTCGCCTACGGAAACTCAGTCTCACCTGGCATGCGTGTAGATACAGGGTACTTAAACTCCACCAGAGGTACACAGAACTCTCATCTGGCATGCGTGTAGATACAAGGTACTTAAACTCCACCTGAGGTACAGAACTCTCACCTGGCATGCGTGTAAATACAAGGTACTTAAACTCCACCTGAGGTACAGAACTCTCACCTGGCATGCGTGTAAATACAAGGTACTTAAACTCCACCTGAGGTACAGAACTCTCACCTGGCATGCGTGTAAATACAAGGTACTTAAACTCCACCTGAGGTACAGAACTCTCACCTGGCATGCGTGTAAATACAAGGTACTTAAACTCCACCTGAAGTACATCCTGAGATTACCGTAGGCGACTCGGATCTTCGTTGTTGTAATTGTGTTACGTATTTCGAGCGTTAATTAACTCCCTTGTTTGTTGATCTATTTTCAGGGTTGTGGGTGCAGTCTTAATGCACATTGAAGGCGGCGTGGCGTGGCACAAGTCAGAGGAAAGAAAGAAGTAATGTTTACATTTTCATGTCTGTTAATCATCAGTCACGCGCATCACCAAGAAGACAGCACGGCTATGTTAAAGCGAAGGACAGGAAAGGGGACAAGACCCTTTCCTTCTTCTTGAACAGTACACACAGCATATATTGTTCCCTTTTCCTGTACCTTGCCCCCAAGAAAAACGGAGTCGCCAGCAAATTGCAGAATCCCCCGAGGGCAGCCCTAGAGCTATGTGGTGGCAAAACTGAGTTATCTGATTGCGGTGCCCGCAAGTTTTAACTCACACCCACCCCCCTCCCCACAATCGCCCCATGGAACCTCTTCTAGTTCAAGTCCCCGGGTCCTAGATTTTATCAGAACCCTGCCCCTAAGGGCTACGACTGGAGACTGGAGAGATGGTCCGGAGGGTTAGGGAGGGTGGGGACGGGGGTGGAAAGGACGGAGGGCAACACTCCAAGGCAAGATGGGGTAAAAGATTGCACACCAACACTAATGAGGTCTCAAATCGTTCTTGATACTGATCAACCAAAATGCATAATTCCTGTCTGAGTACCCTTGCCGGGCACACAATGTGTTTTCTGGTCACAGGTCAGCCGAAACAGCTGGAGTAGCAGTTGATAGCAAAATATGCCACAGATCCAGGCATAGTGCAAGCTAACCCTCCTTACCTTCCATCCCCACCCCTCTCCCATGCTTCCAGTTCACTCTAAGCAACTTTTGAGTGGTCAGTTCGATAAAAGCTGCAAGCACTGTTTTCTTCCCATCACTGCCATGGACACGAAAAGAACATAGCTCAACCAAAAACAGATAAGTGACTTAGCTCTACATCTCATTTTTCGTCGTTTTTCACCGTTTAACTGTTGTCTGAGTGTCGTTTTGTAGCTTGACTAAAGGGGATTACCCCGAAAATTTGCATGTTGTGTTTTGTATTTCGATAAAAGCTGCGTTACGTGTCAGTTCCAGGTATAATGCAAGCTAGCCCTCCCTACCTTCCATATGCTGCTCTATCCTTGTGCATGCCTAATGCCCTACATGTGAACACAGCACTTCACACTTCCCCCATCCCAGTCACGAGCCTATCCACCACTTCACTGCCCCCACATCACTGGCTCTACTTCTCAAACTCGGAAAAAGAGTCTTTCGCCGGCGACGAAAAAAACCCCCTGTAGACTGAAAGGTGGCTATTCACTTGCCCACAGACTCGTCAGACGCTTTGAAATGCAAGCTGTCCAGAACCGCTCCCCTGGGGCTATTTTCTCTAGTCTGCTCCTTGTTCCAAAGACGATGAATTTTATGCACAAAGCGAGTCAGAGGCTTGTTAAAACCGCTTCGTGTTCAGTTTTCAAAAGCTGAATTATAGTTCAGGTAAAATTTCCGCTCCTGGCTATATACAAAACACTGATTGAAAAGAAGAAGTTCTGGTTCTCGTATAAATAACTCCTCTGCTGGGTTTTTGGGCGAGGAACAAAACTCACACCCTACATCGCTGCACAGCTCTTCATTCAGACAGCCGCTAAAAGCCGTATACCATTACTCCTTGGGTGGGGGTGGGGGGTCCCTTCTTCTCTATATCGTAAGGGTTGGGGGTCCCTTCTTCTCTATATTGAAAGGGATGGGGATGGGGGGGGGGGGGGGTCCCTTTTCTTCTCTATATTGAAATAATTCCATCGAATCCATTTTCCGAGCAAGTTTTGACTTTGGTCGTGAAGCTGTCGAATGAAATTTTCTCTCTTCCATGCCTCAAGCCATAAACCATGCATCGCTTAGTGGAAAACCAAAGGGATTCTCGGGGACGGGAACGCAGAGGATTGTGTGGTTGACCTGAGGAGATGAAGGTGGGTGGCGTCTCGGGTAAGACCTTTTGTTGCAGCAGGAAGTCGACGACAGTGGCAGCAACAAATAAAACTGGACAAGGCTGGGGTCCGAAAGGGATTCCTGGAGCCAGGCTCTGGCCTTAAGTCCGGGCTGTAATGCCGACGTGGCTTGTTGCTGTTGCTGCTGCTGTTGTTGTTGTAACGTTCCACAGCTGAAAACGCAAGACGGGTCACCTGGTACATGCAAATTATGCATTCCAGCATTGCATAGAGTGAGAGGGTGGTTGGTTTGGCTAAACTTATGTAGCGCCGAGGTATCAGTCTCCCAGGAGGTACTTAGTGGCGGGGAGTGAGATCCCAGGAAGTGGCAAAAGAGGGGGACTGTACCTAAGCCTACATTGTCACCACCAGAATGACTCCTGCATTAAGATAAACAGCGACGAGAGCCGGCTCACGCTCACGCATGTCCAATGTACGTGCATGCTCCCGTGACTTCACGACTGTTTTTGTTGTTGTTGTCGTTTTTTTTTAGTTTTTTTTTTAGTGTTCGTGCTTTTTGTTTGTTTTGTTTTACTCTGTTGTAGATTCTAAAATCTTAACTTTTTTTAATTTTTTTTAACTGTTAGCATTTTAAAGAATATGACTGACTTATTTGAAACAATTATTCAATGTTGAAGAGGTGCCACCCCCGCCACCACACGCCCTCTTCTTTCTTTTTTTCCTTTTCATTTTCTCTCTCCCCCCCCCCCCCCCCCACTTCTTTTCTTACCTCAATAATGTAGAAACAAGGTGTGATTTAAAAAGAGCAGAAAATAGTTTTTATTAGACTATACATTTTAGTGTTATCTATCTCTCCGTAATCGATAGGTACAGGCCTCCACAGTAATGGACAGATGTAACTACACTGATGTCTGGGAGTACAATACAACTGATTTTTTTCGTGCTCTTTGTCTTCTTAGGCCTACTTCGCAGCAGTACTGGTATGCAAAAATGGTAGCACATCACCGCAGAGTACACTGACACAGACTCTAAGCACTGGCTTACGACATCCCTCCTTCAAGGTGGAGAAAAGTGCCGGAAGGCGAAGCTTGGAGTGTGAAGAATATACTGAAAATCACTGTCAACTCAATATTTTCCTCGTAAATGCACGCAATAATCGATGAGTAATGTGTTTCTTTCAAGCCAAACACATAGTGGTAGGCACAAACACACAGACAAAACTCTTCCGAAATCCGTATAGTACGGCAATTTGACACTTGAACTTCAGTAGCGTACACGATAGACCCGAAAACATTGGTGCTGCTGCAGTCAGATTTAAAGAACATCACACAGCTAAGTTCTTGAGTGGCGCTGTACTGGCTTCTTAGAATGCATAAAATATAAAGTTTGCGGGAAATCAGTTGAGATGTACCTGAATCTGCTGTTCTATCTATGTACCTGAATCTGCTGTTCTATCTGAGTGCATAACGACCGAAGGCCGGGGTGAATTTGAGGTCACTCTTTTACGCCGGATATTTGAAGGAAAAGAGGATAGCCCCCCCCCCCCCCCCCCCCTTACTCGAAACAGCTGAGTTTGAATACGACGATGGAAAAGAGGAAGTCACCCCCCCCCCCCTCTCTTAGAGAGAGGTAGACATAAAAATACGGAAGAATATAAAGGGTGAAGATAATACATACACGGATAAGACTTGAGAAACACACTGAAAAGGAAACAAAATCTCTCTCTCCCCCCCTCCGTCTCTCCCCCTCCGGTTCCCCCTTCTCTCTCCGAGACAGAGGGGAAGACAGGCAGACTGTGGCAAAGACTGAGACACAGAGGGAGAGGAGAGGTCACAGCACCTCTTGCCCAACAGCCTGCCTACTTTAACGAAGAAACTCACCTGCAGTGATCCCGAAACGCAACACTTTTCTACTTTCGATTCCAAACCAGGCACAGGTACGGGAACACCAATCGCATCAAATCGTTTCCGCTGAGAATCAATATGTATATTAATTATCACCTCGGCGAATCCTCGACGTGACAGTCACTGAGTAGAGTTCTAGCCAAGAACGTTCGCGTCCCTCGGAAGGCGAAGAGAGTGTGGCGGGCGATCCGTGATCCAGCCCATGTGTATACCCAGGCTGCGACTACTCACTCGGCTGGCGGCCATGCCCTGAGGGCAAAATCCCGGCCCCTGCACACAGCGCGCGTGAAGTGAACGAGAACGTCGCGGCTCGCGCGGCTCGCCGCGATTTGCATAATTATTGGCCGGGCCACCCGGCCGCGTCGCAACACCAGTGTAGAAAGAGAAAGGAAGGAAAATAAGTTTGCATTTACAGCGATGTAAACATTTAAAACTGGGATGAAGTCAAGAAAACGGGAGAGAAAAAAAATGGTTGAAATTTGGTGGGGACTGAAACGTGACTGAGTTTGCACTGACAGAGCTAGTTTTTTGACTGTGGGACTGCAGAGACTCAGTGACTGAACGCGCCCGAAGGGCAGTGTCACTCCGGTTGTGGCCGCTGCCGGATTTGGCCACACCCACAATTGAACAGTCAACGCTGCCAAAGCCGCGAGAATCAATACCCCGTGTTGTCTCTTCATGCAGGTGTGCTGATCAGT